>PVIJ01008126.1:0-76688 GCA_004024925.1 Scalopus aquaticus
TGTACCACATCTTCTTGATCCAGTCATCTATTTTTGGGCATTTGGGTTGTTTCCATACCTTAGCTATTGTAAACAGTGCTGCAGTAAACATGCGGGTGCATGTATCCTTTCGGATTAGTGTTTTTGTGTCTTTTGGGTATATTCCCAGTAGTGGTATTGCTGGGTCATATGGAAGTTCCATTTCTAGCAGTTTGAGGAACCGCCATACAGCTTTCCATAGTGGTTGCATCAATTTGCATTCCCACCAGCAGTGTAGGAGAGTTCCTTTTTCTCCACATCCTCGCCAACATTTGTTGTTGCCTGTTTTATTAATGTGCGTCCAGGCTAAATCTTGTATTTTCTCTGCCCCAGCAATGGAATCCTCTACTTCTGAAGGAGCTCTAATTTTAGTTATTGGAGAATGATGTTTAGAGAGATCTGGTATGCTCATTACGCCCCATGTAGCCTTTTAAAATCAGTGTAGCTAAAGTTTCCTGGTCAGGGCAGGTGTGGTCAACATAAGTTATCTTTTTTTTTTTTTTTAAAAGATTTATCTATTTACGCATACAAGCAGGGGTACAGGCCAGAGGCATGGGGCGGCGAGAGGGTTCACCAGAGACAGAGTGGGAAGCAGAATAGCCAGATCGATGGAAATACACTGCTGAGGAGCAGCAGGAGAGGTCTGGCAGGCCATGTGGGAATCTCCCCCACCGGGCATCGAACTCCCATCCCTGCTGCCGACAGCTCCACAGGGCAGCACTTAACTGCTGCACCACCAGGGAGGCCCAACATAAGTTATCTTTTTTGAGAGAGAAAGGATAGCTCAGTTGGGTGAGTTGTATGGATCTAATAGGAGGTAGTATTATATTATGTAATGAGGAATAGGGAAGAGCCTCTGGCAGGCTCTTTTTTTTTTTTTTTAAGATTTATTTATGCATAGAACTGGGGTGTAGGCTAGAGTTGTGGGGGGTGAGAGACAGAGTGGAGAGCAGAACAGGTGGATCTACTGAAATACACTCCTGAGGGGAGCATCGGGCGAGGTCTGCTGCACCATATGTGAGTTGTTACTCCCTGGCCAGGGATCGAATTCACTCCATAGGGGTGATAGAGCTGAGACTTAACCCCTAGGCCACCAGGGAGGCCCCCTGGGTTGCTTCTTGAATGGCAATGTTAAATTATCTAAGTATTTCCTGAATTCTCTTTCATTGTTACTTATATAATATGATGTATATTGCTATAATGTCAGATATGCTTATAGCAAAGGCTAGTTTTAACACATTGTTTGCGGGTAGTTTTTATCACGCACTAACAGGTGGCACAGGCCATTTTTGCTAATTTTATAAGTATAAAAAATGTATAAAAATAAACATATTTATGTTATCCACATTCTACCGCTAGTCTATAAAAAAGTATTAATACGTGTCCCGCGCTCTACCACCAGTCAATGTAAAACGTATAAATACGTTTCCGGCATACAATGTGTTAAGTGATGTTTTGATAAGCCACAATTCTGTGCTTTGTCCATAATGTGTATAATTTAATGTTAGCTATATGCAGACCCAGGTTATTTTCAGATTTTATACTTCATACATACACTGTGACTTCTGTGAAGCTTTACCTTACTTTCTTGGGCTATTTAGAGGTCATTTGCAGTTGGAAACAGATACCAGAATCATCCATAGGGCCTTTTGAAGTGTAAATACCTGAACCTACTTCAGACGTTCCAAGTCAGAATCTGCAGGGTGCTTACATATCTGATTTTTAATTGTTATACAGGTGACTCTTATGTATTTGCCTGGTTAAGAATGACTGCAGAAATTTTTGTGAATTAGGGAACTTGGGTGATTTGCGAAGGTCTCAGTGTGTATCACACATGAATGTCAAGATCCAGGTATTATCTAAAGTAAGGGGTTTGTGTGAGGCTTAACCTTCTGTAAAGTGAGGGGATATTGAAAGATAATAATGTAGAATAGTGGGTTGGCCCAAAAAATGTGGGTTATAATCTTATATATTAGCACTGTAACTTAGGGCAAATCACTTTTCTCTGTGAACCTTAGATAGTAACCTTGTCTCACAGGGTTGTTAGGCATTTTAAACTAGGTAAAATATATTAAAAGCCTGTAGCTGACATTTAGTAGATGCTTAATAAAATCAATATTCACATACAAGGAAGTTTGGATTTGGATCACCTAAATTTTGGATACTTGAAATAAATCATTCTATTTGATTATCATCCTTTTTAATATTTAATAAATATTTTATTATATTCTGTTCGGTTTTCTAACTCATTTATCCCTTTCTCGCTCATTCTTCCTGTCTTTAATCTTACAGCTTCTGGATCTCCCAGGTATCATTGAGGGTGCCAAAGATGGGAAAGGTAGAGGTCGTCAAGTCATTGCAGGTGAGTAGTTCAAGGTCAATATCCTGGGATATCAACCCTTTACTGGGTCTGGGAACTGTTTCTTGAGGCTGGGTCTGTGGGGCGTGGAGATGATATCACAGCGAAGGATATATTCTGATTCTCATCAGAATAAAATGTCAGAACTTGAAAGAACTTCAAAGAATAAGGAGAAATACTAAAGGCAGCTTCAGAACTAGAACCTAGGTTTCCTGACTTCTCACCATGCCTTTCCTTCTTTTCTCCTATTTCTTTTCTCCTATTTCTTCCTATTTCTCCTAAAATGTTAATTATAAATTGCATCAATCTGCTGCCCCACCTCTTCTTACCTCTGCTGTTACGCCCATTGGCACTTATTGTTGACTCAGATTTCTGCTACTTACCTTCACGTTTTAAAATACTATGCTTATATTGCTATTTCATGATTAATTATAGATATTATCTATTGGTTTCCTGTTATAGTAGAGAATTAGCTCTCTAATATTCCTTGCTTTTCCCATTTAATTTTTAGTTAACTCATAAGTCATGGTATACATTATTATATGACTAATTTTTGTTTAATGCTGAGATAAGTAGTTTATTAAGACTTGGTTTCTTTTCTCTTGAACTGTCTTTGAAATTTGTTTTTCATGGAATTAATAATTGTTTTTTTTTTTGGCTACTTTACTGTGTTTGCTAATATTTTTAAAATGTTTGAATAGATGAAATGTCTATCAAAAATATTTTTCTAGATACTGAAATATAGTTCCAAATACATTTTTTTAAATTTAATTCTTCCTGGCCAACTATGCCACTACTTCCCTATACCAGTAGTCTTTGTGCTTCAATTTACACTGGCTGATTTCTAGTTTTTTCTTTTTGTTATCGTGGGAAGGATGGAGGAGAGAAAGGGGTCTCCTAGAGCATGGACTATAGCAGAATGCACCAATGAGGTCCCAACTCCTATTGATCCTCTGACCACATTGTGGCTCCTAGCTCCAGCCAGACACCCTTCCCCCCATCTTGCCCCGTCCATGTGTTGCTTTCTAGACAAGAGTTGCTCAGTAATGGAAATGTTTCGAGACTGTGTGTTCCAATATAGTATTTCCAGGGCCTACCTGGTAGCCTACGGGTTAAGTCTCAGCACTATCAGCAATACAGTATTTTCTAGGCAAGTGTGGCTAGTGATCATTTTATTTATATATTTTATTTATTTATTTATTTTTTTTAAAGATTTATTTATTTACACATACAAGCTGGGGTACAGGCCAGCGGCGCGGGGTGGCGAGAGGGTTCACCAGAGACAGAGTGGGGAGCAGAACAGGCAGATTAGAAATACACTGCTGAGGGGAGCAGCGGGCGAGGCAGGAGAGGTCTGCCACGCCATGTGGGATTCTCCCTGGCTGGGCGTCGAACTCACATTGTGCGCTGCTGACAGCTCCACAGTGCAGCACTCAACTGCTGCGCCACCAGGGAGGCCCCTAGTGATCATTTTAAATGGGCCTCGTCCAGTTGAGGAACTGTTTTAAAATTTTTTTTTTTTAAAGATTTATTTATTTATTCACACAAGCTGGTGTACAGGCCAGAGGCCTGGGGCGGTGAGAGGGTTCACCAGAGACAGAGTGGGGGAGCAGAACAGGCAGATCAACAGAAATACACTGCTGAGGGGAGCAGCGGGAGAGGCAGGAGAGGTCTGCCGCGCCATGTGGGAATCTCCCCAGCCAGGCGTTGAACTCACGTTGCCACTGCCGACAGCTCCACAGCGCAGTGCTTAACTGATGCGCCACCAGGGAGGCCCCTATTTTAAATTTTATTTGATTTGCCTAAGTTCATGTATTTATTTACAGATTTTTATTTTAATTTTTGCGATTACATTTTTGCTTTTCTATATGTGTACATGTTTCACTCACCCTCTACCAAGCCATTCTTGCCAGTCCCCATCTGCATCCCACCCTTATTTTTCTTTCCTCCCCTTGTGTTCCCTCTAGTAGCCATTTTATTCTTCCACTGAGTTCAAGATTCTAATTATTTTAAATTTAAATAGCCACTAGTGGCTGTTGGAGTTTGTCTAGTAGACTTACTGAATAACAATCACTCTAAGATTTACTTTTGTGTTCTTGTGTTTTCTATTTCCTGGAAGTGGTATATGGATATATTTTTTTGTATATATATATATATTTTGCCTGGGTTACATTATCTCTTTTTTATTTATGTATATAAGGACTGGGGTGACTGGACTTGCAGGGGGTGAGAGGATTCACCAGAGACAGTGGGGAGCAGAACAGGCGGATGTACTGAAATACACTGCTGAGGGGAGTAGTGGGTGAGACAGGAGAGGTCTGCTTTACCATGTGGGTTAGCTCCCTGGTCGGGGGATGGAACTCACACCACAGTGGCTGGCGATAGCTGAGACTTTAACCCCTTGTGACACCAGGGAGGCCCCTGGAGTACATTTTTTTTTTCAAGATTTATTTATTTATGCATACAAGAGCTGGGGTATAGGCCTGAGGTGTGGGGGTAGTGGTGAGAGGATTCACCAGAGACAGAGTGGGGAGCAGAACAGGCGGATCTACTGAAATACACTGCAGAGGCGAGCAGTGGGCAAGACAGGAGAGGTCTCCTGCTCCATGTGGGTTAGCTCCCTAGCCAGGAATCGAACTCATACTCCAGTGGTTGCCCATAGCTTCACAGTGCTGAGACTTAACCCCTTGTGCCACCAAGGAGGCCCCCCGGAGTATATTCTTTAGTAACTTCCTTACCAAAGGGTGAGTGATAGATGAAATTTTTGGTTTTTATGTTTGAAAGTATTTTTATTCTGCCCTTGTATTGGGTTATTAATATAATCTATTTATAGAACTATAGGTTACAAGTAACTCACAGATAAACATAAAAAACATTATGCTAAATTAAAAAACCCAGACATAAAAGTCCACATTTTGTATGGCTCCATTTGTATGAAATTCTTAAAATGAAAGCTAACCTGTCATGACAGAAAGCAGATCAGTGATTGGAAATGACAGGGGGGAAGATTGATGGTAAAGGACTACAAGGGAACTTATGGAGATGATGGAAACGTTCTGTATGTTATTGCCATGGTGGTTACATAGATATATATAATTGTTATCAAACCATATGCTTAACCTAGGCGCAAGTAAACTTTTCGTAATTTTTTTTTAAAGATTTATTTATTTATACATACAAGCTGGGGTACAGGCCAGAGGTGCAGGGCGGTGAGAGGGTTCACGAGAGTCAGAGTGGGGAGCAGAACAGGCAGATCAGAAATACACTGCTGAGGGGAGCAGCGGGCAAGGCAGGAGAGGTCTGCCGCACCATGTGGGATTTGCCCTGGCTGGGCGTCGAACTCGCATTGCGCACTGCCGACAGCTCCACAGCACAGCACTCAACTGCTGCGCCACAAGGGAGGCCCAACTTTTTGTAAATTATAAAGTTTATTCTATACACAATGGAATACTATTCAGCATTCAAAAAAGATAAACACATGCAATCTGCAGCAACATGGATGGAATTAGAGGGGATCATACTCAGTGAAATAAGCCAGAAAGAAAAAGAAAAATACCAAATGGTTTCACTTATAAGAGGACTATAAGGAAACCAAATAGGAGAGAGCCACTCAGTGGGTGGGGCGGGGCGGGGTTAGGGGAGGATAAGGGCACAAAATGGAATAGAAAAGAACACAAGGGACCACGGAGATGGATCACGGGTGAATTGGTGGTGGGTTACCCAAGGGGAATACAAAATGTAAAAGACATAAATAACAATAAAAATATATATTAAAAAAAATGAAGTTGATTCTACTGCTAACTAGGCAGTCATGTTTTAGAGTTCTTCCTGTTTTAAATTTTTCTAAATAGTTTCTGGGATTTGGGATAGGCCTGGTCATTCATTATGTCATCATACATCATGGTGTATCTAGCAGTTGACATGTTATCTAGATACACTTGTAGAATACAAGGAAGACATTGCAGATTGACTTCTGGCATAAATTGCTGGTAAACCTAAAAATTCATGTGTATGTATTTACAAAAAAATACTTCTAAGTGTAGGAACTGCATCTTCACCTTCCTGCTATTTGAATATTTGAATTAATTAAATCTTTAGTGAACTTTGCTTGGATATAAGTTGTTTTTTTTCCACTTCTTCAGTGGCCCGAACGTGTAACTTGATCCTGATTGTTCTGGATGTCTTAAAACCCTTGGGACATAAGAAGATAATTGAAAATGAGCTGGAAGGCTTTGGTATTCGCTTAAACAGCAAACCTCCTAATATTGGCTTTAAGAAGAAGGATAAGGGAGGCATTAATCTCACTGCCACTGTAAGTGAAGAAGATGATATATGGGGCAGGTTGCTGAATGGTCTGGGTTGGGGACTGGATTGAAGTGTAGCAACAATGAAATTTAGAAGTTCCCTGACTTTTCCTAGCACTAATTGACGTGACACAATGATCATGTAATGACTGATAAGAATGAAAGGCATTAGACTCTGACTTACTATCTTTGTAACTGTTTTTCCTCTTTGGGGATAGATGGTATGGCAGTGTGGACCAGTCTTAGGCTGGCATGATGTATCACTTGATGGCTGCCAAAGTAATATGTTTTCTCTCAACCAAGGCAGATTTTTGGAACACCTACCATTGCCCAAATATATTAGGCTCTGGGTGGCAGAGAGAAGACGGAGGAAGAGACAAAAATCCCTACCCTTATATTCTATTAAGAGAAAGTAATAAGCAAAATTAATAGTAAAATATAGCATATTAAATGATGTTGAGTCTAAATATATAAGTAAACCAAGGAAAGGAGATGGTGGAGAGAGTTTGCGGGAGGTTTCAGTTTTAAATAGATTGATTAGAGATGACTTTGTTGAGGTGACATGAGGGGGTGAACCAAAGGGCTATCTTGGGGAAGAGCAATTCATGTAGAAGGAACATACACGTTTGAGTAGAGTGAACAAGGAAGAGAGTAGTTATAAAGAGATGAAGTCATAACATAGGGTCATATATGCTATTATTTTGCAGGAGATGGGTAACTATTGATAAGCCTCCAGTCTCTGGAGTAAACATGATTTGATTTAGGTTTTAATGTAATCAGCCTGGCTGTTGAGAATAGACTGAAATGGATTAAGAGAAGACACATAGAAACTAAGTGGTTATTGCAATAATCTAGTCAAGAAATGATAGCTTCTCAGACCAGGTTATAGCAGTGGAGATGAGAGAGAAGTGGTTGATTTTGAAAGTAGACAGTTGGAATTACTGCTGGACTGGATTTGGGTTGTGAAAGATGACTGGGAGTTTTTGGTGTAGAATGTATTTGGTGGGGAGGGGATGATCAGGATGTTTAGTTTGAGGTGCCAATTTAAAACCTAAATATTATTTGTTAAGTAGGCATAGAAGAAATGATTTGAACTGGAGGTATAAATTTGGTGATTATCAACATTAAAGCCATGAGCTTAGTGGAGATCACTAAGTGAGTGTTAGTAGAAAAGAGATTGAAGGATTGAGCCTTGTGATCCCCAAATGACTAAAGGTTGGGAGATGGGAAATTTCAGGCTAAGAAGGAAAACCAGGAGAGTTTGGAATCTTGGAACTCAAGAAAGTGTTAAGATTGGAGTGTTCAGTTTTGTCACATATTGCTTCTAAGTCATGTAATTGAGGACTGAGAATTTCCTACAAAAATTAGCATTCTAGAGGTCCAGATGATTGGACTGGCATAAGTTTAAATTATCTTGTATAAGAGATCTTTCTCATTATCATAATACTTGGATTTTAGCACTCAGCATTCTTCAGTAGTCTGCTAAGGCTGCCATGATAAAGTTCCATAGATTGGTTGGGTGGTTTAAAGAATAGAAATTCATTTTCTCTTTCTTGTGGAGGTGAGATAGCTGAAATAAAGGTGTGAGTAGGGATCTTTTCTCCTGACCTCTCATCTTGCCTGGCAGATGTTTGTTTTCTCCCCATGTCTTTACATGGTCGTGTGTGTGTGTGTGCGTGTGTGTGTGTGCGTGTGTGCGTGTGTGTGTGTGTCCGTGTCCCAATTAAATACCTTTCCTCATAAGGTCACATTGGATTATGACCTCATATATATACTAATTACCCCTTTCAAGTCCCTGTCTTCAAACACAGTCATATTCTGAGATACTGTGGTTAAGAGTTCAGCACATCGGTTGGGTGGGGATGAGGCTCACACACAATTTAGGCCACAAATACCTTCCATTGAATTTGGAAAGAGTTTTAGTTTTTAAGTATTTCCTACTAAAAGTTTCTTATCCAGGCATACAGACTTCAGAAATGAGCTTGCACCTTAGTTAGGATTATCCAGGTACATAAATACTCTTGGGGAATTTTTTGTTCTCTGACCAATCACTGTCTTCCATTCAGTGCCCTCAAAGTGAGCTGGATGCTGAAACTGTGAAGAGCATCCTGGCCGAATACAAAATTCATAATGCTGATGTGACTCTGCGTAGCGATGCCACAGCAGATGATCTCATTGACGTGGTGGAAGGAAATAGGTACTGACCAAGCAGTCTGCTGCCTGAGTTTGAATTTGAAGCTTTTTATGAAAACATTATTGGATCATGACAGTTGTGCTGCTATCTCATCTATTGATAATAGTTGGTCCTAGTTTCTTTAGCTATAAAATGAAGGATTGGTCTTGATTTCTAATTTCCTTTGCCCTGAAATTTGATTATGAAAGAGTCCACATTTCAGTTACTTGTCATGAACTAGACTCTTCTAAGCTCTGTGTCATACAGTGGTTGAAAAGAATAGGTTCTCAGTCTGCTGTCCCAAAATTAATCCACTTGTGAAACCTGTAAACTGTCCTATAGAACTCAGCAGGTGGAGCTGAGTCTGTTTTTTCCAACCTAAGGATACATAGCTGAAACCCTGTTTCATGAGCTTTCGCTATTATTAAGATTTGAGATTGAATAGCAGTTGAAGTCACTGTTAAAATTATTCCTGGCATTTGGATATGATATTTTCTGATTGCTTTCTGGTTTCTATTTGTTGGATGAATTTATTTGATCCTCATTTGAAAACAAACAAAAACCAGTGCTTTGAGTTATGCCTTTTGTAAGTGAGGCCAGGCCATTGAAGCCTGAGAAGTTGTGACTTACCTAATAATTAGTAACCTTAGCTACCATATTGTTTGGACATTAGAATTATGGCATTGCTAGACTGTTTACTTTTTTATTTTTTCAGAAATATCATGGAATATAATATTAGAACTATACTTTCATTTTTACAATTCTTAAAATAACTTCACCTATGTAACTGAGACTATGAGCCTGACTTTTGTTATTTTTTAACTCATAGTTCACTTCTTTTTGGTTGTTCTATCTTATTTTCGTGGGAGGGTTTTTGTGTGTGTGAGTGTCTGAGCTGCTGTGATCCCTTTTGAGATTGTCTATCTGGAGGTCCTGGGTGGGGTATGCTGATAATAAAATAGTCTTGTCATCAAACTCCAGACTAATGTCTTGTTTTTCTCCTACTTCTGTAGAGTTTATATCCCCTGTATCTATGTGTTAAATAAGATTGATCAGATCTCCATTGAGGAACTGGATATCATCTATAAGGTGCCTCACTGTGTACCCATCTCTGCCCATCACCGCTGGAATTTTGATGACCTTTTGGAAAAGATATGGGACTATCTGAAACTAGTGAGGATGTAAGTCTTTTTTTTTTTTTCTTCCAGCAGGGGAGAAATTTAATGATTTATAATTAACGTTCAAATTAAATTGTCTTGTAAAATTGTTTTACATGTATATTTGCTTAGTTATGGACATCTGTTCCAGACAATAGATGAGAGTCTGTCACATATCCTGATATCTTTTTTTTTTTTTTTAATTTATACATATTTTACATCATTCTTCATTTTTGTACAATGTATGCTTTCTCCTCTCAGGTGTAGTCCCTGCAAAATTCCCACCACCAGTTCACTTGTGCACCATCACCATAGTCTCTTGTGCTCTTCCCTCCCCTGTTTTGATCCCTCTCCCTCCCTTCCCCTGCAGAATGTCTCTGATTTATAGTTGCCTGTTAATTTTGTTTTTTTATTTATTATAATTTTTTTCCCTGATCCCTTATTTGGTTCCCTAAGGATGTAAGTTTTAATGGATAAAGTAATGTTGTATAGGAATTAAACTGGACTGTCCTAAAATGATACTGTTTGGAGCGCTTTAATAAAACTCTCTTTTTGGAGATATACATTAATTCCTGTCATCCACTAGGCTATATGGAAGATACTTTCTTCCTCAAATTGGAGATTATCCTTGTCTGATCTTCTAAAAAGTATGCAGGGTTGATTTGCATTTTACACGTGAAGTATTCCAAGAAGTAATCAACCTCTACTCCCTCTGTTCTAGTTACACCAAACCCAAAGGCCAGTTGCCAGATTACACATCCCCAGTGGTGTTGCCTTATTCCAGGACCACTGTGGAGGATTTCTGCATGAAGATTCACAAAAATCTTATCAAAGAATTTAAATAGTAAGTATCATGAGTAGTGGTGCCTCCTTTTCCAGGTAAGCCATCCTTAGGATAGCAGTAAAGAAATTGGGCATCAGAGAGGCTGCTGAAATTTTTGCTTTATTAAAAGTCTGTAGTGTCGTCTTAAAATCATATCATACTGGAGCAGGAAGAGCTCTAGGAACCTCTTCAGAGTTGGGAGGACTAATAGTACAAAGGGCACACTAATTCATCTCTTTTTTTGCAAACACAAATACCGATTTTTCCTGCCAGCATTATACTGGCATCCACTGGATCCTGAGCCTCCCCATAAACCGTGGATAAATGTCCCCAAGCTCTTTCTTGTACCTTTAACTACTGATACAGGCTGAAAACAAGTTTTTTTTATCATTTTATTTTGAAATTAATTTTAGACTTACAAAAAAGTTGCAGAAATAGTACAGAGTTTCCTTATGTCCTTCACCCACACTTCTACATTGTCTAACATAAACATAGTGTAGTTATCAAGAGTAGAAATTAGCATTTATATAACTTTTTAAACTAAACTATAGACCTTATTTGAATTTTGATACCTTTTCTACCAATATCCTTTTTTGTGTTTCAGGATTCTACGTGGCATTTAGTTGTTAACTTCTCATTAGTCTTTCAATGTTCCAATCTCCCAGTAATTTTTTTTTAAAGCTTTATTTATGCATATAAGAACTGGGGTATAGGCCAGAGGTGCGGTGGCTTGGGGGGAGTGAGATGATTCACCAGAGACAGATTGGTGAGCAGAACAGGCAGATTGACTGAAATACACTGCTGAGGGGGGGTCCTCCATGGTGGCGCAAGGGGTTAAGTCTCAGCACTGGAGCTATCCGCAGCCACTGAAGCACGAGTTCGATCCCCAGCCAGGGAACTAACTCACATGGTACAGCAGACCTCTTCTGTCTCACCCATTGCTCCTCTTGCAGTGCATTTCAGTCAGTCCTCCTGTTCTGCTCCCCACTCTGTCTCTGGCAAATTCTCTCACACTCCCGTACCTCTGGCCTGCACCCCAGCTCGTGTATGCATAAATAAATAAATCTTCAAAAAAGAAAAAATACACTGCTGAGGGGAGCAGTAGGCGAGACAGGAGAGGTCTGCTGCGCCATGTGAGTTAGCTGCCTGGCCGGGGGACCGAAAGGGGATCAAACTAGTGCTGCAGTGGCTGCCAATAGCTTCATGGTGCTGAGATTTAACAACACTTGCACCACAAGTGTAGTCTGCTCCCAATAATTTTTCCTTAGTCTTTCCATCTCTTTGATTATTTTGACATTTTTAGAGTACTGATCAGTTATTTTGTAGAATGTTCCTCTCTTTGGGTTTGTTCATTGTTCTCTCATGATTGAAGTGCGATTGTGCATTTTTTGTAAGAATGCCACAAACTGATGATTTGTCCTCAGTGCATCTTATCAGAGAATTTATGTTATTGATATGTCTTCTTATTTATTTTTTTAAAAAGATATATTTATGCATACAAAAACTTTGGTATAGGCCAAAGGTGTGGGGTGGTGAGAGGATTCACCAGAGACAGAATGGGGAGCAGAACAGGCAGATCTACTGAAATACACTGCTGAGGGGAGCAGCGGGTGAGACAGGAGAGGTCTCCTGTGCCATATAAGAAGCTCCCTGGCCAAGAATTGTCAGTGGCTGGTGAAAGCATTGAGACTTTAACCCCCTGCACTACCAGGGAGGCCCACTTATGCAAGTTTCTTAACCACTAGTGCTTCTGTTTCCTAATCTGAAAATCTGAGATAATATTAAAATTTATCTTACAGGTTTATTATGAGCATTAAATCACTTAGAAAGATCCTGGCACATTGAAAGTGCTCCATAAGTGTGGGCAGTGTGGTTGAAGAGAAGCAAACCAGGAAGAATAAGCAAGGCTGTGATATAAAGAGAGATGTTGTTTCCATACCTTGGCCATTATGAACAGTGCTGCAATAAATCTGTTATTTTATCTATTTAAAAAATGAAATCTTGTTCAGTGATTTCTTTTTGGAATATATGTTTTTAAAGAAGTTTTGGTGCAAAAGCAATCTAATAGCAACATAGACATCTTTTTCTACCCCTTGGTTTGTAGCTCTTAGCCTCTGTGAGTTAGGCCCCAGTGTCTTGTTCAGCAATCTCCATCATTAGCTCTTAAGAAATATATGACATCAGGAGAACATATCTACTATGGTATCTTGATAGGGAGGGAGAATTTTCCTAGCATGGTTGAGGGGAGGAAGACCCTACATTTCATATCAATATCCACTGGTAAGAGTGGGTACTTCCTTGCAACTTTGTATGTAAAGACTGCTGGGGAAACGAAAGCCTTTGTATTTTGGTTATGGTCCTTGACTGGGGAGAGGGGACCCTGGCTCTTGCAGGTGTCTGGCTCTTAGTGAGCAAAGGTGGCACTCAAGTAGATAGGGCAGACGCTGGTAATTCCTTACACTGACTGTTCTTTTTTTCTTTCCATACAGTGCTTTGGTCTGGGGTCTCTCTGTGAAACACAATCCTCAAAAAGTGGGTAAAGACCATACATTGGAGGATGAGGATGTCATTCAGATTGTGAAGAAGTGAAAACTTCTCTTTTCCCATCTACCGGGCTAACCACAGCAGCTTTCCCCAAAACCGCATACCCTACCCCAGCCCTCTTCTGGCGTTGGCAGTCACTTGATCAGGATTCAGAGGAGGGAAGATGGAGGCATCCAAACTGAAACTTCACTTGTCTTATATTGGTGTCACCTTGTGTTTTGAACTGCATAAAGGACCTGGTAGGCCAACCGGCTATGTGCAGTTCATGTGTCATTGTCAGAATTTGTTTTGGAATGGGTTGAATGAGCAAGGGTATGTACAGTGAGGCAGCTCCGGAAGGGTACCTGGCAACCTGCTGTTGAGTATGAAATGGATAAAAATGTGACATGCAACATCTTATTTGATGTTTAGTCTCGGGAAACCCTTTCAACTAGATGTGAGCTTCAGCCCTTTCAAGTAGCCTTTCCTAGATGATGCTGGAGAGAATACTTGATGTAAGTTTACTTTATTCCCTGTAAGGCTAGTCCTTTTGGGAGATGGTGTAGTGTGGGGTTGAGTAAAGAACTCTGACCAGGCACATTGGAATTTGAATTGTAAGTCCACCTCTAATTAGCAGTGGAAACCTTGCACAGAGAATTCAGCCTCTGTAAACCTGTTTCTCCTGTAACGTGGAGATAGTAATAGCACTTCCCTTTTTGAGTGGTAATTGTTAGTATTAGGAGATGGCACTTATAAAATGGTCACCATAGTATCTAGCATGTAAGTACTCAGTAAATGTTGACTCTAGTTGTCACTGGTTCCTTTCCTTTTCGGGGCTCCCTTCCTGCCAGTCAGAGCACAGCTGTATAGCATGAATGTTGGACTGAATGTTTAGCTGAACTGTCAGTATGGGCCCACTAAATGTCTCCTTTCCCGTAGCCCAGCCTTTCTGCTTGAACCCCATGGCAGTCCTGGTCTCGACCACATAACCTGAGCGAAGCCATGGAGGCAGGAACATTGAAAGTGAGGCAACCAGTGTGATCAGAGCAGGTTTGTTCGTACACTTTATGTGTGTGTATGGAGGTGGGAGCTAGGTTAGGAGGGGTGTGATCAGGACTGCTTGCGAGGGTACGAAGAGTGTAATTGTGTTGGGAATAAGGGAATTTAAAAGGACTGCTCTGATAATGGGAAGTCATTTGGTAAAAATCTTATGGGCTAGTCAGAATATGGTTAGTGGGAGGATGTGGGTATAAACTTGGTAACTGAGTGATGCTCTTTAGAGGAAGAGGAGCCAAAGATTATTTCAGTGTGGAGTACAGGGAATACAGAGAAGGGTAGTCACTGAGAAAATCAGGATGGGAAATAGATTTGCAGGAAGAGATTTTGATTTTATATAAGTAGAGATTTTATTATTTTTTTTTTAAAGATTTATTTATTTATGCATACAAGCTGAGGTGTAGGCCAGAGGTATGGGATGGTGAAAGGACTCACCAGAGACAGAGTGGGGAGCAAAACAGGCAGATTGAAATACACTGCTGAGGGCAGCGGGCGAGGCAGGAGAGGTCTGCGCCATTTGGGAATCTCCCTGGTGGGGTATGGAACTCATGCTGCAGCGGCTCTGGATAGCTTCATAGTGCTGCCCTTAACCCGTTGCGCCACAGGGAGGCTAGAAGTAGAACTTTTAGTACCCTGTGAGAGGTGGGATTTTAGGATTATCCACATACTCAGCCTGTACTTGTTATTTGGGGCTCCCTTCCTGCCCGAGTCAGAGCACAGCTGTATATCATCAATGTTGGACTGAATGTTTAGCTCTGTTTAGTTATGTTTAGTGCTCTGTTTCTAGTACTTTATTCCCATTTCCACTGCTACCTTAGTGGCAGTTGTTTCCCATTGTAGTTTGAACTTAGCACTTCCCCAGACCCAGGAGATAAGACGCTAAGGCCTGATATCCTGGTTCCTTTTCTGGATATAGACTAGTATCACCGCTCCATTCACGAAGCCATGATCTAGAACCTACCTCCTCTTCAGGGAAACTGACTTTCTGAGCTATAGGATTTCCAGCAAGTTTTGTTTTATGGTCAGGGCACTTTGAGTTTGGGAGATTCCCCATGCCCACATGTACTTTAACTGATCAAGAATTTAGCACTGATAATATGCTGGGAGAGAAGCCTTCTAAATCCAGTTCATACAAGGCCTAAGGATGAGCTTTGAAAATGTCTTGTTTTTCCATATTTTAGTTCCCTCCCCCCACTGGTGGTGCCCTAGTGCTTGAAGAGAGCATTACCCTGCCTTTCTTTTTTCCTTTTGTCCTCAGACTTGGGAGTTCTAGGAAGAGGGGTAGTTTTGTGTTAGGAGGGGTATTCCTTTAGCTAAAGTCTTTTTTCTTTATGAACTATGATGGTTTGACTGCCATAGTGTGGCTTGAATTTCCTGTTTTACTAGAGATTTCTTTTTTTTTTTCCTGATTCTTTTTTTTTTTTTTTTTTACAGCACAGTTTAGCACTCACTGTCCTGTGCTATTAGATTGAATACTTGTGGCTTATATATTACAGCAAGCACTAACCAGTTAAAAAGGAAGGAAACTTGGTCTCTCATTTAAGTTGTCTGGCGCTCAGATGGGCAAGTGGCAGCTGTTATGTCACTGAGGATCCAAATTCTTTCCATCAAGCTTCGCTGTCCACTGCAGTTTATTGGCTTTCCTGGGCAGCTGAATCTGTAGTCATGGAATATCTGTTAGTCTTAGGCTTGACATCAGCATCCAGAGGATAAAAGAGGGCTGACTCTTACTTTTTCCTTTATTTATTATATTTTTAAAGATTTATTTATGCATACAAGAGCTGGGGTGTAGGCCAGAGGTGTGTGGGGTGGGGTGAGAGGATTCGCCAGAAACAGTGGGGAGCAGAATAGGCAGATTGACTGAAATACAATGCTGAGGGGAGCAGTGGGGAGACAGGAAAGGTCTGCACCATGTTGGTCAGCTCCCTGGCCGGAGATCAAACTTGTGCTGCAGTGGCTGTGAATAGCTAGATAGTGCTAAGACTTATCCCCTTGCGCCACCAGGGAGGCCCATTTTTAAAGATTTATTTATTTTTTGTTTATGCATGCAAGAACTGGGGTGTAGTTCAGAGTTGTGGGGAGTGAGAGGATTCACTAGAGATAGAGTTGGAAACAAAACAGGCAGATCTACTGAAATACACTGCTGAGGGGAGCAGCGAATGAGAGGTCTGCTGTGCCATGTGGGTCAACTCCCTGGCTGGGGATTGAACTCATGTTGCAGTGGCTGGTGATGGCTTGATAGTGCTGACACTTGACCCCTGTACCACCAGGGTGACCCCCAACTCTTACCTTTCTAGTAAACCATTTTGTAGAAGCTGCCCAACCAATTTGTCCTTGTGTTTCCTGGCCTAAATTGGGTCACATCCCCATTCTTGAATTAATTGTCGATAAAGTAATTGTTGAAGTAATTGTTGAAATTACTGAATCAGAAATTACCTTCATTCCTAGATTTTTTTTTTTTTTTAAAGATTTCATTTTTGCATATAAGCTGGGGTGCAGGACAGAGGTGTGAGGCGGTGAGAGGGTTCACCAGAGACAGAGTGGGGAGCAGAACAGGCAGATCGACCGAAACACACTGCCAAGGGGAGCAGCGGGCGAGCAGGAGAGGTCTGCCGCGTCATGTGGGATTCTCTGCGGCTGGGCATCAAACTCGCGCCACAGCTGCCGACAGCTCCACAGCCCTGTGCCAACCTGTTGCGCCACCAGGGAGGCCCTTTCCTGGATTGTTTCTTCCATTCACAAAGACAGGCCAATGGATCTGACTTCCTGTCCCTCTTAATGGATCCTAATTTAGAAGACAATTGCTATTTCCTCAGACAAGGTCTGGCTTTACTTTCCATTCTTCCCTCCACTTCTCATTATTACCTTGGATTTCCCAAGCACTAATTGCTCAACTCCTTCCTTTGGGAGGCTCTATTCTTCCCTCTTAGCTTAACCTTTCTTCTGCACATACTTTGAGTCTTGATTGCTTCTAAATTCATCCCATGTTGGCCAGGCTTCCCAAAGTTGCTTCATGTAAAACATTGCTTGTTGGCCATCACTTTTTCTACCTTCACCCTGTATCAGGTTCTTAGCTCCCAAAAGACTTCATTTGCTTTCTCTTTGCCTCTATTCCAATATACCAAAATAGTTGTTAGTACCTTTGTCTAGCTTCTGCTGTGTTTTTAGCAATGTTCCTTTATTTTCTTCTGTTCCATTTCACCAATCCCTGGCTAATGGGTTTTGTTCTTTGCTATGTGCCTACATTTGTCTGTCATACCAGGTTCTAGCCCAAAAAGGATGCCCTTATCGGCAGTCCCAATCCAATCTTCCCTACCCTAAACCTACTGATGTTGGTTCAAACAAAGGGGAAAGCAGTGAGGGCCTCCTGGGTGGCGCAAGGGGATAAGTGTCTCATCACTATGAAGCTATCCACAGCCATTGCAGCACTAGTTTGATCCCCGGCCAGGGAGATAACCCACATGGCACAGACCTCTCCTGTCTTGCCCGCTGCTCCCCTCAGCACTATATTTCAGTCGATCTGCCTGTTCTACTCCCACTCTATCTCTGGTGAATCACCACCCCACACTTCTGGCCTACACCCCAGCTCTTGTATGCATAAATAAATAAATCTTTAAAAAAAAAAGATCTGTCCCTTCCCAGGACTTCATTAGCACTCCCTCCCCATTAGCACTTCCTCCCCCCAGTACTACTCATTCTCAATGTGTTTTCTCAGCTCCAGAAATAAACTGTTTAGGATTCTTGCAAGTGTGGTTTCCACAGGTAAAGACTGGGAAATCAGTCTTAAGCAACAATGGCAGAACAGATGTTTAAACCCAATTCCACCTTTTCTGTGCTCTCACCTTTTTAAAAAAGATTTATGCATACAAGAGTTGTGAGGTGATGAGAGGATTCACCAGATACAGAGTGGGGAGCAGAACAGGAAGATCCATTGAAATTCACTGCGGAGGGGAGCAGAGGGCTAGGCAGGAGAGATCTGCTGTGCCATGTGGGAAGCTCCCTATATAGTTCATAGTGCTGACACTTAAACCCTTGTGCCACGAGAGCGGCCCAAGGGACAGATCTTAATCCAGAAAGCCATGTTTTGCTTAGAGGCATTCTGCCTTGTTATGTTTCTGGGCGTATAGGGCAGGTTGGGCAGCTCTCAGTTTATTACACAGTACCCTAACACTCAAAACTTGTACTGCTTTTTACCCTTGTAAAAGTCCAATCACCTTGCTCTTCACCTATAAATCAGAATGGCCTCATTATATCTGACCCTGTAGCATGAAATCATCAGTGTAGCTTAGATGACCTTGAAAGAATAAGTATTTAGAACTCAGAAAAATTTTAATTTGGGGTGCATGAAAAATAAGTAGTCACCTCAGATCAGTAAGACTAAGATATCTTTAGTCCCAAAAGGGGATTCAAGGCCCTATAGTATTCTGGTAGGGTCCAATGTTATGCATGTAGTTACGGTGAATAGTAAAAAAATGGTGAGCTGAGGAGTGAAGTATGTAAAAAGTAGTAAACACAGCAGCTGATTCTTGAGGGAAGTTCTATATGGACTAAAAAAGGAAACTTGAAGGGATTAAATTAGAATTCTGAGGTACCATCTTTTCCATAGGGGACTGGAGGGACAAGATGCCAGCAAACTGTTGGCCTTTGCCTCAGTAAATGTGTGTTTATTTGGATGAAATTACCATACACATGATTACCCAAGTTTACCAGGTGGGTTTAGTCTTGGAAATTACACACTATAATCTATTTAGCTACCTAGGTCAGCCCAGTCTAAACTGGTCCAGTAGTCTTTAAGGCTCAAGAATGAAGCCATAGCTTTCTCCTAAATAAGACAGGGTTCAATTGTCAAGTTTTATAGAAAAATCAAAATTTCCATTTCCCTAAAGAAAACTAAAGTCTTACGGCTCAACTGGTTGGAAATAAAAAGGGACAGAGGAAGAAATAAGTCCAACAATGCCATTCACGCCATTCACACTTAGCATATGCAACTTTAATCAACCAAAAGAAAAAGTCCCAAATGTACAAGTGAAAAAAATCTAAAGTGTTGACACAGGCTTAACTAATATCAGCTACTTTTATGTACAGCTGTATAAGTTCAAAAAAGCTATCCTATATGTATATACAAAAGTTGTTTATACACAGGTCTGTACATAAGGGTCTATACATTTATTTCCTCAGAACCCTTAGGTGCCACCCCTTGGTGAAGACACCAGCACTTCATTCACATATTTTACAAAAAAAAAAACAAAACAATAAACAAAACACAAACAGACTTTCCAGGATTGACAACACTGTGCATATCCTGTTTTCAGACCATGAGGGCTTCATTCAATTGGTGAAGATCTTTCCAGCTTCCTTCATAATGTGGACCATGCCAGGTACTTGAACCCTTGCAGAGTGCTCCAAAGTAAAAGCCCCGAACTATTCCACCACGAGGAAGCAGAGTCCTGACCAGGGTGCTGCCATAGGATAGGTCCAGGATTAGGTGAGCCCACCAGTCCGGCTTCACTGTCGGTATTCCAATTCATCCACGCTGATGACTTTGGCAGGCATGGAGGGCAGGGGCTGCTGTAGCACGTCTGAGCCGAACCATTTGGCTAGGCCCACGGGGGAGCTGCTCCTCTGACTGGGGCGGTGCTCCAGCTGTGAGTGCATGTGGGGCAGGCCTGACCGGCTGGGCACATTTTGAGGGGTTGTCTGAATGCTGACAGCTGCTGCCTGGGAACCAGAGCCTGGAGGATGAAGAACTGTGGGGATAAGGAAGGATTAACCATAACATGAAGGTGAAAATAGGGCTATATTGGGTCCTGCTCCATTCAGATCTTATCGTAAAACCCCAAAGAGAATTCTTTACCAGAGGATTTATTAAGGGCTTCATTAGGAAAATCCTTTGCAAAATGCTAATAGTGCCAGAAGACATATCTTAGAAAGCTGAGCTATTTAGAAGCTTCACACTGAGAACCCATCCTACATGAGTGACTACTATCGCAGAAGGCAAGCAGTCACATCACGGGAGTGCTAATATTAACTGAGAGCTACTCTGTCTGGTCAGTCCCTATGCTGAACCTTTGCTGGAAGGATTCTCTCAGCATCTTTTCCAAACAAGGACAAAGAAAGTCAGAACATACTTAGTTCTCTCACTGTCTTTGCAGGGACAGGAATCCCAGAGGCTGGTCTCTGATTAATTTATCCTAGCAAGACTGAAAAGGGCATAAGGAATGAACTGTGACTGTCAATTCATCCCTTCCACTCAAACTAGTTGAAAATCTTCAAAATTCAGCCCCTGTCTGGCGCACCTAGCCCATGCCTGTACCTACCTGAGCGCTGTAATTGCTGTTGCATCACTGCCAGATGCAGAGGTGTCCCAGGGCGGGGGTTTAGGAGAGGGTGACTAGTGGCAGGTAAAGGGTAAAAGGGCTGACCAAGGATGGGACCAGATAGACCCTGTAAATGAGGCAGATCCATCCCAGGAGGAAGCATACCTGTAGAGCATAGAGAAAAAAACAATATGTAATCTTAATTTACTGGAAATTTCCTAGTTTTGACTACAGTTTTGTTGATCTGAAGTGTTTTAAGAATGAAGAATGCTCCAACTTTGGTTCCTAATTTGTTGATGGAGACTAAGGGATGGGTTGGATTAGACCCACTGTCTGTCAGTTATATGGAAAAATCTAGTAACCTCTTTTTAGGGATGGAGGCTTCCCACAGTACAGTATTTCATCAGGGCTAGCAACTTGTCCCGCCAGGGCCCACGTCAGGTCAGAAACTCACCAGCTTGGAGTAAATTCGGAAGATGCTGTGGATGGACTCCCTGGGCCAGCATCCTTTGGACCAGCCCTGGGTGAAGCTGGTGAGCAGGCCGAACGATCGGGACATGGGGGACAAGGGGAACTTGGTGGACAGGGCGAAGAAAAGGTGTTCCTGGAACTGGGGACACCAAAGTGGGTGTTTTCCTCCCAGTTGCTTTAGGTCGGTAATCTTGTTCTTTGGTGTAACGGCTGGTCTGCGACAGTGGGGTCGAACATGAAGACCGCTGCAGTGTTGACAATTTGGGATTTGTAGTTGGAGAAGAGTCTCGATCAGCATTGGGCACAGAGTTGGGTGACAGGAGATTCTCTGTAAAGATAGAAAGGAATATTTGGTATTGGTAAACTAACTTCTTTCAGACATTTGTTGAAATCCATCCAGTAAACATATTTTTAAAGATTTATTTATTTATGAATATAAGAACTGGGGTGTAGGCCAGAGGTTGGGGGTGGGGGTGAGAGGATTCACCAGAGACAGAGTGGGGAGCAGAACAAGCGGATTGACTGAAATACACTGCTGAGGGGAGCAGCAGGCAAGACAGGAGAGGTCTGCTAAGCTATGTGGGTCAGCTTCCCGGCCAGGGATCGAACTCACGCCATAGTGGCTGCGGATAGCTTCATGTGCTGAGATTTAACCACTTGCGCCATCAGGGAGGCCCAAATCTCATTTCTTAGAAAGCTCACAATCCTTATTTAATCCCCTCAACAAATCTGGAGGACTGCACTGTAGGGACCAATGTTTGCCTTATGATTAGGACCAATTAAGGTACTGGGGTCATTAAGGGCAGAGCTGCAGCTAGTCCCTAAGTTTTCCAATCTTCAAGTACTTTGCCGGAATGAATTATTTTTGCTACACTCTAAAAATCCTAAGGCTCTGAAGTTATAAGCTGCATACTTAAAAAACCCAGGGTTTTATTCTAATCCTTCCAACTGAGGGTTAACTACAGGCAGCCGAGCCTCGTCTGTCAGATCAGGTGGTCCAACCCAGTTGGGCACCTAGCTTCTGTCCATATGGCTGTGCCCTAGATCTGTGTGGGAGCTAGTCCTGTTTTAGATACTTGGGATAAACATGCTTTTTAACATAAGGGGAAAATCTAGTGTAAAGTTATGCAAACTGATTACAACAGAAAATTTAAACACCATTTGAGTCTAAACTTTCAGTAGCACTATAACTGGATTTTCTCAATTTTTTCTAAAAGCTTTCACATAGACAGCTCTGGCCAATACTCTAAACCTGTGTAAACCCAAGTTTATTAAAATCTTGGTCATGTCCTTCACAACCCCAACTGTGCAGCTTCTAAAAGCCTGTCATGTGCCCCTTAACTCATTGCAGATTTTGTTGGACATTTCACCTCCACAGACTGGCAAACCTTTCGGTAGTAAACCTAGTTAAATATATTAATTTGTCAAATAAATATACTAATAAATTCAATTCTGAAGCCTAAATAAGGATCTTAATCTAAATAAAGATTATTAATCCTAATAGCACTTATATCACTATTAGATTGGTTAGAATTTCAAGGGGTTAAGTGACTGTGAGCTGGTCCAACCCTTTTCACTTGTCAAACAGAACTGTGGTCCAGAGCAGCCACAGGTCTTGCCAAGGTTTTGCAGACAATCAGGTTATTAGTATGGTTACCATTCAGGTTCATGCTCTCTTATCACATACTCTGAGTAATACAGCCTCAACATCTCTGCAATACCTTCACTGGCCTTCTGAGTGTCCTCTTTATTTTCACCAAGAGCTGCTTTTCCAGATGCTGGCTCTTCCTTACTTTTTTCTTTGCTCTCATACATTTTACGAATCACTGAGGTAGGGGTAAAGGAAGGTGAAAGCTGCAGAGAAAAACAATTAGCGTTAGCACATTCCCTTTCCTTAATCAAGTCAGGATTAACTGGCCAAACTACTCAACAAGCTCAAGAATTCCCCCCCCCCCCCTTACTGGCTACATGGTAGCAGAGGACAATTTCAGTGTTCTGGTCTCTAGCTGCTGAAGGGATAGAAACAGAATGGATCAAACAGGTGGTTGTGCCAAGTGCATCATCCCTTATTCAAAACTCAGCCTACACTTAGCTCTAGCAAAGGTAGTTAGAACAGAGTGTGAACCGACCGGTGTCTGTGGTCATGAGGACCTACCTATGCAGTCTCTGCTTCAGCCATTTCCCCTAAAGTTAGGCTGGGAAGAGGGGAAGAACATGCCAGAAGAAAACCCTGGAGTTAAAGTACTTGCATCTCTTAAAGGACTTTTAGAAACAATCCCAGGCCCTAAACTTCTCCATATTCCTAATATTTTCCTTCTTAATTTCATTACCAGAAGATAAACCGTTATTTGATAGTCTCCTCAGCCACTAGGACTCATATATGTGGTCATTTGTTCCCATCTCTTCACTATTTCTACTTTTATGATTTTATATAAAACTTGTAAATACTCTTATAAAACTCCAAATCACTGATGGCAGGAGACACATGAATTATGAAAAGTTTAGGCCCTGTGCCTTCAAGGTGCTTAGTATGAAGACCCACTTGAAATCCTGAAGTACACAGGAACAGTTTTTTCCCTTGTCTATCAGTCCTGATGAGTGATAAAGGTCTGTGGGAGAATGAAATTTAAAAAAAAATATGCTGGTTGGTATGTGAGTAAGCTGTAAAATTAGACCTGTCACCATAAACAAGGAAACTTTCCTGAATCTGCATTTGTGAACAGCCCGGCATGTTTTGCTGGACTACATGAACTGACCCTGGTCATCACACCCACCTCGCCTCCTGTCTTTTACCCTTGCACTCTTCAACTTCCCTTTCCAACTGTTATTTGTTTGAACATACTAAACATTGCTTTGTGCACTCTGGCCCATATCCACCTATCTCCTGAACACTTTCCCCTAAGTAAGGGCTTCACTAGAATCCTGAGTTAGATTGTATCCTGAAAAGGGAAGGCAGGAAAGACTTGAAGTAAATATTTCTGTGGGAAACACTCATGGACATTTTGGGATACACAGTGAAACAACATAGGCACAAATAAGGAGAAACCTAGGAGTCATTCACAAAGGCAAAGGTCACTGACCATGCTTGTGATGGACGCGGCAGGAGCAGGGGAAGAGGAATTCCCTCGGTGCACGGGTGCTGGTGACTTGGTCACTCGCTGCTGCCTGTGAATGAACCAAGTATCAGTGTGAGCGCCGAGATGCTCAAATCCCAAGTCCTAAAACCACAATCACTCAAATAGCCTAGGAATTTAACATCCTGTTTCCCTTATCCAATTCAATTTTCTAAACATTTATTAAGTGTTTAACATATGCAAAACTACATGCTAAGTTCTGGGGGAACACAAAAGCTTGAGAAAATATTGTGCTGGGTGTTGTAAGAACTTTCATCTAATCAGAAAGATACTAACCTAGGGCAAACCAAGGCATGTAGATGTTAGGTACCAACAGATAAAATGGGAAAATGAGATGCAGAAGCAATGATAGGATGTTCATGCTGAAGAGATATCGGAAAAACTCTGGGAAGGAGATGGTTAAATTGGATGTCACCAATGAGAAAATACAAAATGGAGGAAAATTATTCAGGTAGAAAGAACAGGTACAGGGACTTGGGAAGGCCTTGGAAATGTAGAGTTATACAGGGCTAGTGTATGGTTTATCTGTATTCTGTATCAGTGCGGTAAGCCAGGGAGGGCATTCTGTGGGCCAGGCTGTGCTTCAGAGGACAGAGAACAACACTGATTAGCACAGTCCTGATGCTCTGGGAGACAAAGGGTCCTATCAAAGAGAGCTGAGAGTTTCAGCTAATTTTTTTTAAACATTTATTTATTTTTACATACAAGCTGGGGTGCAGGCCAGAGATGTGGGGCGGTGAGAGGGTTCACCAGAAAGAGAGTGGGGAGCAGAACAGGCAGATCGACTGGAATACACTGCTGAAGGGAACAGCGGGCGAGATAGGAGAGGTCTGCTACGTCATGTGGGTCAGCTCCCTGGCTGGGGCTTGAACTCATGCTTCAGTGGCTGGTGATAGCTTGACAGTGCTGAGACTTAACCCCTTGCGCCACCAGGGAGGCCCCAGAATTTCAGCTATTTTAAGACCCAGTTACATGGAGCATTCCCAATCAATCCTTGTCTATATACAAGGTTGATCCCAGGCCTTCCAAGTTAAAAAGAACACACTTCCCTCTCCCCACAGACATTCTACTAATTCTCCATGTTAACAGAAGAAAGTAGTTGATGAAGATGTAGACAGGCTAAGAAAAAGGAGTTAGCTGTCTAAAGAACGTGTTACTGCATTTCAGTCATGTCAAACCTTGTACCACAAAGGCCAAAAAGTGCTAAGTATAGTCAGTGATTCTGAAATTTTCATTTCAGAATAAGCAGCAGCTGGGAGTCCTAAACCCATGACTTCTTTCCAGTCTGTATCAGGTAAGCCTGAATGCTGCCGCACTGAGACTCTGAATATGACAAGTGGGGAGAGTCAGAATACAGCGTTTAAGAGGTAAATAACGTATCTGCTGGTTCTGCATAACTTATTTCTTTTGGTAAAAACATGTGAGCACTTACTATATGCTAGAGACGGTTTTAGATGCTGGGGACATGGTAGTAAACAAAATAGACAAAATAACCTCTGGCTTCACTACATTCTTGCAGGATGGAGATGGGTTATTATGGGCAGGTTGACAAAAGAAGAGTATGCTAGAAGATGATAAGTACAATAAAAAAATAAAACAAGGCAAGGAGAAAGGCATGCCTCCTGAGGGGCACAACAGCATACAGGATATTCAGGGAGGGACTGAAGGTTCCACTGATACTGAGGCCTACTTGCTAGTTTTAAGTCACATTTTAAAAACCTGTGTCTGTATAAAATGCAGTTATTTACCCTATCTACCTCACCATGTTGTTGACAAAAGCAAATAAAATCCTGGAAGGTGAAAGTGATTTGCAAGTCAACAAATATTAACGAATACATTTTGTTTTAGAGGAAAATCCAGTGAAAGGGTCTCAGATCAGTTCTGTGCTCTATTTACGCTGAGAGCTACTACGGATGCAATGCACTTAAAGTCACTTATTAGTCTCAGTGTCTTCTGAAAGTGTCATACAAACGCAGCTGAAACAAGACACTGAGGCACTGATGCGGCAATTTTAAGAATCACATCAAAACAAAAATTTCTTATTATCAAATACTATCAGAACTAAACTGTAGTGTTTAGAGATACACATTTTGGTGATAAAACTCAGAAAAATGAAGGCAGTGTTTATTTTTAAAGACCAGACAGTGGTGACTGCTGGGGCGGAGAGGGGATATTTCAACAGGGCACAGACCTTCTGGGTAGTTAACAAGGGAGTCTGCCTTATGATAAGCTATAGCTGCTTAGTGCATTTTTCTGAAAGGTTTTATTTTATATAATTTTGTCATTTCCAACTTGTGGTTAGTTTCTTTTGACTACTTGTTACAACTAGTGAAAAGAACGGGAGGAGAGTGAAATAAGTAGTCATTTGTTAGTAGTTCCGGCCAACAAACCTTTGATCAACAAACTTGCACCATGGGATAGTCTGATAACTTAAGGAGTCTATCGGGGAGGAAGACAGGCGTTTTGTTTTTCATCATCTCATAAATAAGGAGCTATGCTAGCTACTTTTGTAAAAATGAATTCTTTAGGGGCCTCCCTGGTAGCACAATGGGTTAGGTACAGCACTGTGGACCTGTCGGCGGCTGTGGCGCAAGTTCAATGCCCGGCCGGGGAGAATCCTGCATGGCGTGGCAGACCTCTCCTGCCTCGCCCGCTGCTCCCCTCAGCAGTGTCCTTCAATCTGCCCCCACTCAGTCTCTGGTGAACCCTCTCACGGCCCCGCACCTCTGGCCTGCACCCCAGCTTGAATGCAAAAATAAAATGAATCTTAAAAAAAAAAAAAAGAAACCTTTAAATCATTAAAATCATTTAGGATGAAAAGTCTACCTGCCTGCAGTAGAATACAATCATATTTTTCTCTTCTATTAACAGCTACTATACTGTACAAATCAGCATGTGGCTAACTAATTTGCTCATCTAAGCAAAATTAATTAGTAAATCCCCACAAGAGTAGGATTGGTAACATACCGGTTTCTGAATCCATCTCGGGTTCTGTCCATTTGTGGTTTGCCAAAACCAGGCTGGTAGAAATTGGCTGCTGGCACTGCAAGGTCATGTGGTAGGGCCAGCCCCTCCAAAGCTGCCTGCTGCAATTCTAGCTGGCTCATCTGCCAAGCCAAAGTGGCAGGAGAGGATCAGCAGAAGAAAGAGGACAGTCAATGCACTTTCTCAAAAGATCTCACCTTGCTCTATCTTAACTTATGCTTAATCAGCAGCTGAGTGAAGTTATATACTGCAAACCTGACTCAGCTGTGCTGCTATCCACTTACCTGGATTTTAACCAAGTATGACTCTAACTGTTCAGCACTGTGCTTGAGTTATAGTTCAAAACCACTTTCAAGCATGGAAACAATTCAATTTTCCATCCCATAAGAAACAATAAGAGGAAATCAAGCAAAAGATTGAGTCTGAGGAAGTGTTTAGCCAGACCTGGGTTGTGACAGGGCTCATGGGCTTGCGCATGCCTTGGAATGGATCCCCAAGAAGTTGCTGTGGTCCTGAAGTGAAACCTGTTGGGAAAGTTACAGCATCAACGAGTGTAAAGAGAACAATCATCCATTAGAGAGGTGTTAGCACTACTGCATGCTCCTTCTAGCAGGACACCACCTCTTGAAGGAGCACTGACTCCTGTACCCACAGTGGGTTATATGGAACTCAATTAGAACACTTAATTGCCCCAAATACTGGTATATATCCATTGTCTCCACCAACCTTTCAACCTGTTCCTTTCAAGCTGAGGCCTCTATTTTTTTTTAAGATTTATTTTTGCATACAAGCTAGGATGTAGGTCAGAGGTGTGGGGTGGTGAGAAGATTCACCAGAGACAGAGTGGGGAGCAGAACAGGCAGATCGACTGAATTACACTGCTGAGGGGAGCAGTGGGTGCGACAGGAGAGGTCTGCTGTGCCTTGTGAGAATCTCCCTGGCTGGGTATCGAACTCGTTCTATGGTGGCTCTGGATAGCTTCACAATGCTGTGCTTAACCCGTTGCACCACCAGCGAGGCCCTGAAACCTCTATTTGTAATAGAGGAGCTTTTCTAGCCAATGATTTGGCCCGTTATCACCAAGTCAGCTGGAACCAATGTAGAGACCAATGGTCTGAGTTTCCCTGAGTTTCTTTCCATTCTAGCTCACTAATTGTGGAAGGAAAATTATGGAAACTTCCTTTTAAGGCATGATAGGCAGGGCCCCGAGTGGCCAGAAGCTTAAGGTGGTCCAGGGTGGCAGGAACACTATAAAAAATTCTGTAAAACACATTAGTTGGACAGTTTTCTGAAAGAGTCTTCCATTCTCATTCTAATTAGCCACAAGACCTCACAATTGACTGTGTACCAACTTCATTAGAAAATAGCCACTACTCTCTTATCAAGGAAAAATTTAGGAAGCCAAATTTACTTTTTTGGATTGAATTCCCAACATGAAGGAGATTAACAGAGTTGGAACCAATTTAGATCAATCTCAAGAGAAAGAAAAAACAATCCCAAAACTATAATGTGAACTTATTAATCTAAAAGGGCAGTTTGGAATAATAACTATCTTCCACATTTGTATCTCCTCCAAGTATAATAAATAATAAACCTACATTTAAATAATAAATCCTTTGAAACTCTTCAGGGATTCCAAGGAAAGGACTTTGTCCCTAGCTGTAGAGAATAAGTATAACCTTTGTTGGGGAGGGAGAACACAGCCATCTATACACAATCATATTTACCAATTGGTGATGGTATTCTAGGACGAAGGTAGTCTGCTGAGGCTGCTCGTGTCTGAAACACCTGTGACAAGGGAGGGGAGGGTGCTCTTTGGGCCAGTAAAGATGTAGACTCCAAGCTCCCCATAAGGCCACTCAGAAGATTGGAAGAAGCAGGTCTCTGAACTGGTGGACCCAGAAGTTCCTAAAGGGAGAAGTTAATCCTTGTGAACAAATCTAGTTTTTTCTCTTAGCTGGAGACTGTGGACTAACTTTTGGAAGCCAATGATGAATCTCCCTGATGTTCCACTGAGGGACTTGGCACAGGTACATGTGACACATTTGCTTTAAGTTAGTGTTACAAATAAGGTTATATAATTTTAATTTTCATAGAAATTGCAAACCTGCAAACTGGATATCAAGGACTGACACTATCATTTTATTTTACCAACTCCCCACCCCACATTGAGATTAACAGCAACAGAACCATTTCAGCAGTGATTTCATATCCTCAACTGCCAGGCAACATGACTCATTCTCTTAATGCCTAAAGCTGAACCACTACACCAAAAGCCCACTCAGAAGACTACGGTTCAGGACTCTGAGGCCCCAGTACAAGACTGAGAAGTACCTGCAGGATGTTCTTAGGGACAGGCTGGCCTGAAATCTCAGCAGGGGACATCAAATGGCTTTCAAGGTTTCGCTAAAAAAGTCAAAAGAAAACCAGTTTTAACCTTTTTACACACTTAACTTACAGAATTGGCAACCAGAAGAAAGCATTAAAAACTCCATGGAGTTGACACAACAGCAGAATGATGCCCAAGTAACAAAACTGACTTGGATCCACTTGTCTCACTGTCATCACACAGGTGCCAAAGATTTAGGAATGGAAAGAATCTTCAACATATACATGCAAAGTCCACTCAGACTCTCAGGTCTTTTCCTTCCTGTGGTAACCCTAATCCATTTCACTGTTTCTACCACTATGACCAAAAGGAGGAAAAAAAGAAAACAGTGAAATAGGGGAACATTTACTTAGCAGGATGCCAAAGGTAGGAAACTTGGTAATTTATAGATTGTAATTTTTTTTTAGGATTTATTTATGTGTATAAGCTGGGGTGTAGGCCAGAGGTGTGGGGTGGTGAGAGGACTCACCAGAGACAGAGTGGGGAGCAGAACAGGCAGATCGACTGAAGGACACTGCTGAGGGGAGCAGCGGGAGAGGCAGGAGAGGTCTGCTGCGCCATGTGGGAATCTCCCTGCCCTGGTATCGAACTCATGCTGCAGTGGCTCTGGATAGCTTTATAGTGCTGTGCTTAACCTGTTGTGCCACCAGGGAGGCCCAGATTTTAATTTTTGAGGCAACCCTCACTACCTTTATCAAGATTTATAGATAATAGATGGTACTTAAAAACTCCAAAATTGCCAGAATGGTTAGAATTCAGGAAATTTAAACTTCATTATAGTAAAACAAGTTGTTCCAAAATTGGTTTCTACACAGGGCAAAATTCAAACCCTCCAGTTTTTGTTCTTATAATGTAGTAGCAGTTATATTTTACATCCAACTTGCATTACTTTCTGCACTTCAGGACATTCTTATGCCCACTTGGCTCTGCCACAAGTGTTTCTCTGGTACAGTTTCCCTTCTAGGTGTAGCTGCCAAGGTCTATAGCAGTGTCCTCAGGCCTGACAAACAGTCCAAAGATATCCAAATGATCAATTCCAAAATCAACAATAAAACATCTGATTGCCAATGATTTAAATAAGAGATCTCCTCAAGAATCATTTAATTCCATCTAACAAAAACAACTTTGTAGTACACGGCTTATTGTATTTGGAGGACAAAATCTACAATTCAATTTACAAGAGTTTAGACTGAACCAACATGTCCTACTTGGGGAATGAAGCAATACCACTGAACCTAAACATACGGAGGTACATCAAAAACAGTATGTATAACATACACATTTGTAGTAAAGTCTTGGTTTCAGAAATTGATCGTGAATTAATGACACATAAATCAAGCAGTATTTTGGGATGACACACCTTGTGTGTTTGTCACATGACTTTCCTTACTGTTCTCTTTTGTAGGTTAGATTGAATTTGTTACTTTTTTTTTTTTAAGATTTATTTATTTATGCATACAAGAGCTAGGGTGTAGGCCACAGGTGTATGTAGGGGGATGAGAAGATTCACCAGAGACCGAGTAGAGAGCAGAACAGGTGGCTCTACTGAAATACACTGCTAAGGGGAGTAGGAAATGTCTGCTGCACCATGTGGGTTAACTCCCTAGCCCGGGCTCTAACTCATGCTGCAATGGCTGCTGATAGCTTCATAGTGCTGAGACTTAACCCCTTGTGCCACCAAGGAGGCCCCAAGTTTGTTACTCTTTGCCTAACAACTTGAATTATATCATTCACTCTTTTACACAGGTTTCTGAGGCTCCTTTTCATGGCTGAAACCAGATATACTTCAGAACAAAATCCCAACACTAGGGCCTCCCCGGTGGTGCAGCAGTTAAGCGCTGCACTGTGGAGCTGTCGGCAGTGGCAACGCGAGTTCGACGCCCAGCCAGGGAAAATCCCACATGGCGCGGCAGACCTTTCCTGCCTCGCCCGCTGCTCCCCTCAGCAGTGTATTTCTGATCTGCCTGTTCTGCTACCCGCTCTGCCTCTGGTGAACCCTCTCGCCGCCCCACGTCTCTGGCCTGTACCCCAGCTTGTATGTATAAATAAAAAATAAATCTTTAAAAAAAAAATTAAAAAAAAAATCCCAACACTAAACCAGTTACCTTCATAATGCAGGTGGTCAACTATGTTAATATCAAACTCTAGAACCATACCTGAAACAAAATGTTAAGCATTTTGTAAACTATTGAATTCTATCCCCCGCCCCCATTTCTTTACTCAACTTAACACTAAAAGAAGCTACTTACAAGATTTGATCCATACCACTGTAATCAGCACCCAATCACCAAAACCCAAAGGTAACAAGAAAGGAGAACTTAATAATTTGCCATCTTTTAACCTGGTCCTTATTTGAAGCATAAACATCTTAATTCTTTATATGGAAATCCCTGTAAGGCAATTTATAAGACTCATTCCCTCGTAACTGGCATGATGTGTTCAGCTACCTAAAAATAAGTAGATAACCCCTTTCCGAAACAGAGTCAGTGCTGGTAGTGAGGCCAGGAGAAATGGCACATCTCTGTTATAATCTCTACCATTAATTGGTGGTCAGATAAGTAATATCAAAAATCAGTTGCTTTCCCTTGGCACAAGGCACAGTGAATCAAACTACTACTACCTCAGCTAACTTGTAGTACCCAGACAAGAAGGTGTCAGGAGAAAAAGAGACAAAACTGAGTTTGGTAAATTCGGTATCACTTTGCAATAAGCGTAAGTTTACTATTCAGATTTACCGTGCTTTCCCTATTTGTAACATCAAGGGACAGTAATAGTGACACACAGGCCATGGCAAAGACCTCACCTCTAATCATTAAGACAAAGACACTATGTCCTACATACCTGCACTTACTGACATGTAGTCACCTTCTATCCCAATATCATGCCTAATGGTGTTTTACAAGTTTGGAGTCACAGCTTTTCCATTAGTAAATTAACACTGTGCAACTGTCTTCAAAACTCCATCTTAAATACTTTACAAATGACTTGCAAAACTGAGTCACCTAATCAAGAAAGCAGGTAATCTCAAGTATCCTGTACTAATTAGAAGACACAAAATGAAAAAGATTTTACCATAAAAAAATACGGTAAGTTGTTTTAAGTATCTGAACCACCTTTCTCTGCAGCCCATGCATAATATTTTTATACTTTTTTTAGTAGTGACAAAGCTGTATCTGAGTCTTTTGATCTTTACATCGTCACCCACAATACATAAAGCTAACCACAAGCTTGCTTTTTCTAGTAACAAATAGCATAAGTAATAATTAAAGAACATAAAAGCATCAACTAACTACAAGTAACTACTAAAGAATTTTGAGCTTACTCAGAGTACCATTTCAAAAATCCATTTATTATGGTGGGAAGTGGAATAGAAAGAGGGCAGGGCTTTTGCCAAATACTTACGCTGGCTTTGGGCTGAGAAGGCAAAGTTCCACTTGCCTTCATGGTGCTCACAAGCTTGTTGAACGCAGTCATATCTCCATCTTTTTTGAGCTGTCGATTGTTGGTTACGGCATTCAGGGTCTCCTCTAAGTGTTCTGCCATGAAGGGAGTTGAATTCTTCACTTGCTGGTCCACCTTCAAGCCCTTGAGTCCTGCTTCTACCTCTTCCACTGAAAGCACAACTCCTGAATGTGCTGAAAGTTTGAGAACATATAGATTAAGTCAAAGAAACTTTGGTAGGAATTCTTTGACAATCATGATGGTTAAGATGAAAATAATCTCACAGTTGAAATGAAATTGTCAGAAAAGACTGATGCCCAAAACAGACAAACTGAACACTTAAATCATAGCTGCTCAGGGTAGTTTTTTCTGCCCGCTTGTGTCTGTGCAAGCATTCTTTACTGTCCTATCCCTTTTCCTAATAAACCTGTTTAAAAAAAAACCATAGCTGCTCAGGGGGAACAGGCCAGAACTGCATACTTAGTAAGACAAACTAGGGATCCAGGGAATCACAACTGTGGTATGCTAGTTCTAACACTTGAGAAGATCACACTGCACCTCCTGCAGGAGGACTTCAAATGGGCCTTCTGCAGACTTGTTACTTGGGACAGGAATCTCAGATAGCCCAGTATCAGCAAAATTGCTACCTGTACTTGGTTATTTCATCACTACGGTTTAATGGACAGGGCTTATTACCCTAAGAGCGAGCACGGCAGACTGTGTCACAGGTGTGAGGAGCTGCCAAGTTACTCAGCAAGACTACCACACTCACTGGAGTGTTATAATCAGACTCCAGACAAGGAAGAGAACATGGAGAAAAAACTTTTATGGGTCCCATGATCCACAGACTATCAGTTATCAGAAAGGTAGTACTGTTTCACTAAAAGATTTTTTAAACAACATTAAACAAATCCCACCACCTACTTGACTTGTGGTGAAACAGCAGTATGTTAGAGCCAACTGCCTTAAGACTGAGCATCCAAACTTTTTCAAGTACCTAAAGCAGACCCTAAGAAACACTCACAGCTCTCTTTAAGTTTTTCTTTATTTGCAGAAAGGCTGGAAAGAAGAGGTTTTAAATCCACTTTGGCTTTCTGTAGCATTTCTAAAATATCCACTTTATTTTCAGCATGGTCTTCCAATGGTATAGGAGCAAAATAATTCCCCGAGTTCTGTCCAGGAGAGAGGATGGCTTGCTCCAGACCTAGTATTGCAAGAAAGTACATTCATAATTGGTCTTATTAAAGCATAGTAACATTATCTTCAACAGTATTAAAATAATAGAAATGGAGGCTTTTTAGTATCCACAGATTATCTGGTAGATCCCTGACTAATGAAGACAGACTGAGCCATGTCGGACCAAGTTCAAGTCTATGTCGAAGGTCAGAAGCCATTTTACCTGCAAGTCTCTCCAGTTCTTCATGTGGTGTTGACCCAAGACTGCTGGATCGGCTTCCTGATCGGCTTGGGTTAGAGAACCACCTACTGAATCGACTGGCAGAGACGGACCCTTCTCCCAAAACATCTTCTATCATCTAAAGGGAAAGACAAAAGGAGCTAAGGTAATAGTTTCTTTTTTTTTTTTTTAAGACTTATTTATTTATGCATACAAGCTGGGGTACAGGCCAGAGGCGTGGGGCGGCGAGAGGGTTCACCAGAGACAGAGTGGGGAGCAGAACAGGCAGATCAGAAGTACACTGCTGAGGGGAGCAGCGGGCGAGGCAGGAGAGGCCTGCCGCACCATGTGGGATTCTCCCCAGCTGGGCGCTGAACTCACATCGCTTGCTCCACAGCGCAGCGCTCAACCGCTGCGCCACCAGGGAGGCCCTAAGGTAATAGTTTCTTAGTAAAAAGGATAATGACAACAAAGGTTCCAATTTTAAGAATGGGTCACTTTGAAACTTCCCTTGATGCTGAAAAGTAAATACCCTTAGTACTTAGGATTTTTTTTTAAAGACTTATTTATTTATGCATACAAGCTGGGGTACAGGCCAGAGGCATGGGATGGTGAGAGGGCTCACCAGAGAGAGAGTGGGGAGCAGAACAGGCAGATTGTTGGAAATACACTGCTGAGGGGAGCAGTGGGCAAGGCAGGAGAGGTCTGCCTCACCATGTGGGAATCTCCCTGGCCAGGTGTCGAACTCACGTCGCCGCTGCCGACAGCTCCACAGTGCAGCACTTAACCGCTGCGCCACCAGGGAGGCCCTTAGGATTGTTTTTTTAGATTTATTTATTTATGCATACAAGAGCTGGGGTGCAGGCCAGGGGTGTGGAGGTGAGAGGATTCACCAGAGACAGTGGGGAGCAAAACAGGTGGATTGACTGAAATACACTGCTGAGGGGAGCAGCAGGTGAGACGGGAGATGTCTGTGGCACCATGTGGGCTAGGTCCTTGGCTGGGCATCGAACTTGAACTGCAGTGGCTGCTGATAGCTTCACAGGCTGAGACTTAACCCCTTGCACCACTAGGAGGCCCGGATTTTTTTTTTTTTAATTTATTTTTGCGTAGAAGAACTGTGGTGCAGGCCAGAGGTGTCGGGGGTGAGAGGATTCACCAGAGACAGAGTGGGGAGCATAACAGGCAGGTGGATCTACTAAAATACATTGCTGAGGGGAGCAGCGGGTGAGACAGGAGAGATCTGCTGCGCCATGTGGGTTAGCTCCCTGGCAGGGGATCAAACTCAGGCAACAATGGCTGGCAATAGCACATGATAGTGCTGAGACTTAACCCCTGCGTCACCAGAAAGGCCCCAGAACTTGGGATTTTGAACATCTGTAAATTTTCTTCCCTTCCTGGGTCATTTCTATGTAACCTAAACTTGGGTATAATCAACCATGTCCTTCCTAAGCATATAAAGCAAAACCGAAGTGGCACAGGGTGTTTTGGTTTCCTTTGCTTATTAGAAAACCCATGAATTACTGAATGGTCTCAGAGGACAACTTCAAAATCAAAATGAGCACCACAGGAGCAGGAACAGCAAAAAAAAAAAATCAACACCAGAGTAAAGCATATCATTGCCAAGATGATGGGTGGCCTTCAACTAAATATCAAGAATGGAGAGCTGATAAAACCCTTCCTTCAAACTGCTCCAGACTGTAATGAGTATCATGAAATTCACTGATGACAATTTCTAAAGCCAAAAGCTAAAAAGTAGAATTCATAAAAACCGTAATTCCAAGGCAAAGTTTATAAAGTGTTAGAATGTGGAAGATTAGCTTTTAACTGATTTCTAACATCTGTTTGAATTTAATGAAGACTTTTCATGTGTTTGTTTGAAAACATTGGGGGGATAATTAAATGATGCACTACGATCAAAAATACTTTTTTCAACGCTATTTCATAATAGTAATTTCTATCACTAATCCTCAAAAACTAGATTTAATCTTTTTTAAAAGAATGAATTTTCGGGGCCTCCCCAGTGGCGCAGCAGTTAAGGGCTGCGCTGTGGAGCCTTCGGCAATGGTGACACGCATTCAATGCCTGGCTGGGGAGATAACCACATGGCGCAGCAGACCTCTCCTGCCTCGCCCGCTGCTCCCCTCAGCAGTGTGTTTCAGTGGATCTGCCTGTTCTGCTCCCCAGTCTGTCTCTGGTGAACCCTCTTGCTGCCCCACACGTCTGGTCTGTACCCCAGCTTGTATGTATAAATAAATCTTAAAAAAATTTTTTTTTCCAATTCTACCCTTTCATGAATCCTGTAAATATCTAAATTGATCTTTGTGCTGTGTTCTTATGAATAGAAAAGATAAACCAAGTGTCAATTAAAAAATGAGGCACGTCCTTGAAAATAAGGCATATACTTCTGTACCAATGATAAACAGAAAACCTTGAGCTTTTGTGGATGATAAAGTTAGTGACTTTTATCTGAAGTCTAGAACTGACAGTTTCCAAAGTTCAGCAGTGGGAGGTTAAACATATACTCTTACTCTTACCTGGGAGACTTTTCTAATAATATATACCCAAACCACATAAAAAAAAATACTTTTCTTGAACTCAAAAACAGGAGATTTTAATTCAAGACCCTTATTTGGCTTGTGGTACATTTATTTTCTGAGGTATTGAGACAGTTTCAATTATATTCCACTGATAGATTCTCACACCTTATAATGCTAACTAATTTTGTAGTAATCCAAGTAGAAGAGAAACAATGAATGATGTTTCACTGTGAAAAATTGAAAATTGTGCCCAAAATACAATCACCTCAGTGAAAGACAGGAATTATTTAAAAAGTAACTAATGCTACAGTAATTAAAAATACTGAAGAGTTTGAAATGTTATTGATAGCAAAAATGTCTGCATTTTAATTATTTTATTTCCTCTTATTGTATAGGAAAAAGGCCAGAAGATACACATGAAAAAGGAAATGAATATATAAGTATCTGGACTTTTTCCAAAGGGGACAGTAAGTGCTGAAAAAGTCATTTCCATATTTTGATCAGTGCCCAACTTTCTGGTAGAGAAACTAAGTTTTATTATAAGCCAAAACAAAAAGTAAAAGTAAAGTTACTTTTATACACATTTACTGGAAATGCCAATTTCAAAAAACTAAAAACATTTTAAACTTGAAGAGAATCGGTCATTTTACCACAGAGCAAGCTGAATGCTCTAGCAGCAGTGGCTTGCTCCTGCACCCTGGCACAGGAAGTTGAGATCTGAACCTGTAATTCTGACTTCTTGGCCAAGACATCCTCTGTACTTCCTGTTGGTCAACAGCTGCTGAGAAGAGGCGGCCATGAGCTGTATTCTGGTATGTATCAGTTACGCTTTCTAGACTAGATTTTCAGTAGCATTTGTAGCGTAAGCTACATGGACTGTTAGTTTAGTCCTGCAAACAAAGGTTGTTTAGACAAATCATATTAAAATTCAAATTATGCAGATTATCAGATATTTTTGCTATATTAGTTACTTATTTTTATTCATAATTGCTTTTACTTTAGTTTCCACATTTATAGAAACTTTTATATTTGTTTTGCTCTTTTTTACTGATTTTGAAAACTTTCTTATGAATGTATTTAAGGCTATTATCATGGTCCTGTTCATCACTCTAAATAGTTTAGGATTACATTTTGATTTCCCTTTTCTTCAACATATTTCAGCACCTGTTCTGTGTCAGGAACTATAATAAGAGGTGCATCATATATAAAACAAATTTATTTCTAATTATTTTACTGAAATTTGCACATGATACAAAATGTCAGTTTGTATAAATTTTTGTGGCTGTCAACTTCTAATATGTTGCAATGTCACTAAATACAGCTTTTAAATATACACATAACCTGGTTTATACTTATTAATAACTAACATTTGTGGCATGTTAATTTAGTGCCAGGTATAATTTCAAGCACTGTGTATAACATTTACAATTTGCTATTCAAATCTTATATATGCCTTTCTTATTTTTCCACAGTATTGTATTAGAGTCATTCAGTTGTTTATATAGCACAGTTGAAACACTGGCATTTACTGACCCCAGTTTTGCTTTTGAGTGTGTCTATTATGGAATATTTACCGTAATGAGCAGAGCATGTCCAAGGAGAGACTTCCTAGCCTAGTACCTATTGCTCAGTATTAGCCAAGTTTTGGGTGAGGGCCAAAGGATAAGATGGTGCTGAGTTCTTATTCCTCCCTTTTGTGCTTTAAAGGCAGTATAGGTGTGGGGAATTAAAGAACAAAGACTTAACTGAAACTACATAAATTAGAATTCAGCTTCCATTCCTTATAGGGTGTGACTTTGGGCAAGTTATTAAATCTGTTTCTGTTTCCTCATCTGTAAAATGGGAACAGTAGTAATTAATTTCTGGAATTTTTTTTGAGGATTAAATGACATTCTACATTGATCCTAAAACAATAACTACTGTATACATGTTACCTAAAAGTTCAGCTTTGTATTATTTTTCTGCCTAGGCACACAGTAAGTTTAACAGACATTTATGTTTCATACTAAGTAATTTTGACCTTTTGCTGTGGAAAGTTTTTACATTAAGATTTCCTGTCTTCCAAGAGAATACCCAAATAAGTCAAGAATGCAAAAAAAAAAAAAAAAAGTCAATAAACACAGTTGATGTAAAAAAAAAAAAATCACTATTCTCTCAAAGCTACGAATTTGAGAGAATTAGTCAATTTGGTACCAAGTAAATTAAGCTCACATCTGGATGTGACCCTTCTGTTTGTAGGACTATTGGCTAGTTGACTCTAAGTGAGGTGTCAGATTAGGATACCTCAATAGCCTATTAAAATTGCTGCTAGAACTTAAATCCAATTGGCAGCTGTCAGCTGATTTGCTGATTTGCCAATAATTAAGTTCACAGAGCGAGAGTAAATGCTTAGAAACTTTTATCAGCAATTTGGTGCTGCTGTGACATTTGTACTTTTATGTTAAAAGTATAAAGCCTCAGTGGGTTGATAATCAAACCTGGCCCCTTACTATCAAGAATTAAGAAATTCTGCAGGCCTCCCTGGTGGCGCAGCAGTTAAGCGCTGTGCTGTGGAGCTGTTAGCAGCGGCGACGGGAGTTCGACTCCGGCCAGGGAGATTCCCACATGGTGAAGCAGACCTCTCCTGCCTTAAACTGCTGAGGGGAGCAGCGGGCATTTCTGTCGATCTGCCTTTTCTGTTCCCCACTCTGTCTCTGGTAAACCCTCTCGCTGCCCCACGCCTCTGGCCTGTACCTCAGCTTGTATGCGTAAATTAAAAAAAAAAGGGAAAAAAAAAAAAGAAATCCTGCCCTAGAACTCACTTGTGGTCCTGTACCTACCAGTTATCAGGTATCAGATAAGCAGTGTCTGCTCATCTATTCTGGGTAGCCATTTGGGGGGGACTGGGGAACAGGCAAGTGACAAAGAAGATAGGCCAATGTTGCATGCTCTTTGATAGTTTTGTCTTCTTGTGCAGTAATTAAAAAAGGGACACTTAGAGTTAAGGGGTAGAGTCACCTAAATTCCATGAATCACCAATTCTAAAGCACTAGTCAAATTTACTGTATTTGGTGCTGTAAATGGGATATCTGGAATGTACGTTTTTGGTCACGTGATTTTTAACATTCTATTTCACCGCAGTTTTATGCACTCTTGTAAGCAATCAAAAAATACTCGCTACAACTATGTGCATCAGGCATAGTTAGATCTTTCTTCCAATAATTTGACACAAATTAAATGGCCAAGACAATAGGAATAAGTAGGAAGTGAAGCTCTGGGGATGTCGTATTGTTTCTACTTTAAACATCCAGAAAGACTACTTCCAGGTATCACAGCAACACTGAGAGCCCCTCAAGGCCCTTTTTAGTAAAGGTTTTCAGAACTATCACATAAGTACCACCTAACCAGCCAGCCTTACCCAAGGAATGTACATCAGCACAATACCAGTCATGAGTTATAAAAATGCACTTCCACAGTAAATCTTTACAACTCTTAACTACTTGAAAGTAAAAGCAGACAACATTCTTAAACATCTGAAGAATTCTTAGATCAATGTTACCAGCGTGGAAAGAGTTCACTGGTCTAGAATTCTCACTCAGTCATTTCCATTAAACCTCAAAACAAAGCCAACAAAAATTCAAATAGTATTTAAGAATGAGAACTGAAAGACCCCAAGGTATCTAGCAAACAGTACTTTCAACAGAGATTATCTTAAAAACTGAGGTCAAATTCAACCATAAAGTTAGCTGCTCCATCCATATTTGTATGTGTGCTGCTACACTCACCGAAGCCAAGCATGGCACCTTATCAAGGTTAAAGAACTCATTAAAGTCAAATTCTCCTGGGGACTGTTCAGCCAAGATGGCATCCCTTGGCACTTCCTGATCAGCAGCTGGCTCCTGGGCAAGGATGACCTCCACTTCATCCTCTTCTGCCACTCCTCCATTGCACTCGACTATGCCTGAAAACAAAACCAGGACAAAACAGTCTTATCAAGTGAACTGCTCCATACTTATTCTGTGGCCTCAGCCATCAACCTGTGTGTAGAACATCCATAGATGACTTTAAAAGCAGACTTCTTGCGCTAGTATAGCACTTCCAACAATAAAACAGTCCTCCTTAGAGAAAGACAAGCCAGAACACCGACATGATGGGGAAATAGTTATGGATCCCCTCCACTCATTCTTCAAGTTTTCTACAGTGTAGTGGATTCTTTTTCCAATAGGAATTTTTATTTTTAAAGATAGTTTTTCCAAGTCTCTTACTGCTTAAAAGATGGAACCAAATTAATTTGGCTCTGCCTTTGCTCATGCATCCACACCACCACTTTAAGTCAAGGATTGGCAACCTAAGGTATTTAATGTGAAACATGGCTTTAAGGCAGTTTTCACTTGCTTAATAGTTTGGTTGTAGCTAATCTTTGAAGGTAAAGTTTAAATGTCACTTCCTCTGCCTTCACATTTTTCCCTACCTAGCATATTATTGCCTTTTCTATAAGGCTGTGTTATCTATCAGAGTACTTATCACACTGTATTATAGTAACTCTCTGGTGAGACTGAGTTCTCTCAGGGTAGTTAATTTGCTTTGTCTTATTGTATAGTGCCTGGTACATTAAAACTCAATAATGTTCTGTAGTTTTTATAATGGAAATACAAGGTCTAAATGAAGCTATCAAACACTAACATTTAAGGAATCTAATGTATTTATTCTGTCCACAGTATAGGCAAAAAGCAAAATCCTTAGGATTAAAAAACAAAACCACAACTTTTCCTTCTAAATAAATTCACTGAGAGATACTAGGCATTCAACTTTTTAAAGAATACAATTCCCAAAGTTCCACCCTGCAAAATTCACCTATTTGAGGGGCCTCCCTGGTGGCGCAACGGGTTAAGTCACAGCATTATGAAACTATCCAGAGCCACTGCAGCACAAGTTCAATACGTGGCCAGGGAGCTTCCCACATGGCGCAGCAGACCTCTCCTACCTCACCCGCTATTCCCCTCAGCAGTATATTTCAGTCGATCTGCCTCTTCTGCTCCCCACTCTGTCTCTGGTGAATCCTCTAACCTCCCCCCACCTCTGGCCTACCCGCCCCAGCTTGTATGCATAAATAAATAAATCTTCAAAAAAAAAAATCTTCCTATCTGAGTAGCCTGTAGTTGAAGATCCCAGCAGACACAAAATCTTTGCAGGGGGAAAAAAATGAAAGCATCAATGCTTCTCAAAAGTTTCCAACAGTTACCTCAGTGTTGGTATTAATCAGTCAGAATATTCTAAACCAAGAGAGACTAAATGCTATCAACTGCTTTCATTCTTATAACACTTCAAGAAGATAGGGAGCAAAGCAGGGTACCACAATAGCTGAAAGCTAAGAATGGCTTGCTTACCAAAGGGCTGAATACAGAAACTGGCAGAAAATTCAACCCCATGTGCCCGATGCTCTTCCATACCATGGCTGTGTATGCCAGGCAACACTGCTCCTCCACAGGTGCACCAACCACCTAAGAACCTGAGTATTCTGAGGGCCTGAGGCAACCAGTGTGACGGACATTTGTAAGCCACAGAGAAGGCAATACGTAATTTCTCCAGTGGGTCAGCACACATTTATTGCCAGCTGAATCCTTAAAGGTAACATTTAAACTACAGTGAGTGCTTTAATGGAGGTACTGTCCTCACTTTACACTTCACTTGAAAAGAAACCAACTTGACAATGCCAAATGTGTGTCCTTTTCTACTACAGCAGTTCTTATCCCTGACACGCTTTACCTACCATAAGAACTTGCCTGCCTACTTCACGACTGACACGGACCATAAATTTTGCTGCAGTTTTGTGACCCAAATTAATGATGAGACCCTGAAAAGATTCTAAGTGGCTCATACATTTAAAAAAGAAACTTTTAATATTTACCCTGTCACTTTTATTTTGTATTGACATGGGGACATCTCTTAACAGATGAATGGCTTTTACAAGCAGCGAGAGTGACCTGAATGCAATTTTATACCAGCTTTACGCATTCTAGAAAGCAGAATGGGACTGACAACTGAAAGGGGTTATGAGTGGGTAGGAATATGCGTGAGCAAACAAACTCAACTGGCATTTATTATGCTTGTCTTAAAAGTCAGGGACCCAGGAAAGAAAACTGTTAGTTTTATCGTATTTCAGAATGAGCACATACTTTCATTAGAAGATGCAAAAATTTTTTTCAATCAATTTTTTTTAAAGATTTATTTTACTTATGCATACAAGCTGGGGTGCAGGCCAGAGGGTGGGGGGTGGGGAGCAGGTAAGAGGATTCACCAGAGGCAAAGTGGGGAGCAGAACAGGCAGACTGACTGAAATACACTGCTGAGGGGAGCAGCAGGCGAGACAGGAGAGGTCTGCTGAGTCAGGTGGGAAGCTCCCTGGCCGGGGACTGAACTCGTGCTGCAGTGGCTCTTGATAGCTTCATAGTGCTTTGCCACCAAGGAGGTCCTCAATCGATGTTTTTAACCATTTCCCCCTACAGTATTTTTTCCTAGTTATATGTATAATACATATTCACACTGTTTAATTCATCACATATGTACATATCCTAGCACTGAGCCCATGTAGAAATGGGTACAGCTCAAGACATCTTTAAAATCATACAGGCAAGGGCATGCTTATCTTATTCACTGTTGCACTCCTAGCACCACTATGTGCCCGCAGAGAGCTGCTATGTAAGTTTAATGGAGAGTTGGAATATTAGACACAAAAAAGTGGACTAAAGGGCACTCATCGTCCCTCCCCCTCCTTTCATTCTTGCAGCCAAGATGAAACCACAGAGTACCTGTTTAATTTAAAAACAGCAGTGAGTACAGGTTAGGACTGTTTGTAATTAACTAATGGGGTAAATGAGTCGGGACCTCCATTCTACTTGAGGTTCTGCCATGAAACCTGTGTTACAGCGTCTCAAGTTGTTCCCTCTTTCCAGGTCTGTCTCTCTTTTGTTATCTGTAAGGTGAAGAGGTGCCACCAGCATATACCTTGCTCCTTTTGGCTCCCCTTGTTTATACACAAATGGTTGAAGTTCAAATTTCATCTCAGTTAAAACAAACATGTAGGAAAAGAGGCCATGAGTTTAATCTGGAGGCATCTTTGAACTTGCCAACTAGTCACTGTGACCAAAGCTCACCCTCTCCAAGTTGAAACAAATGTATGAACGAAAGTTATCACTGAAATTAAGATTTATTTATTTATGCGTACAAGCTGGGCTATAGGCCAGAGCTGGGGGGAGGGGGTGAGGGGCATGATGATAAAAGGATTCACCAGAGACAGACTGGGGAACAGAACAGGTGGACTGACTGAAATACACTGCTGAGGGGAGCAGTGGTCGAGGCAGGAGAGGTCTGCTGCAGCATGTGGGAAGCTCCCTGGCCTGGGATCGAACTTGTGCTTCACTGGCTCTGGATAGCTGCATAGTGCTGAGACTTAACCCCTTGCGCCGCCAGGGAGGCCCCAGTTATCACTGAAATTAAATGGTGGCAGCTATGTCCAGGAATACTTGACTCCTTTGGCTCTTGTGATAGATGAATGTGTGGGAACAGCAACTAGTGGGTCACAGATCAATACTAGAATGGTGGTAATATGAAAAAACAGTCTCCTCATGTTAGAAGTCTTGGGACGACTATCAACAGCGGCTGTGTTTGCCAGAGAAAACAGTTGCCTCCACACCCGCCTTCTCCATAGCATCTTTTTCACTATAATGCAAAAACTGGATCATATACATTTTCTTATTGAAATTTTTTGTTAAACTTTCCTAATAGTCAAAAAACAACAAAACCCAAGACATGCTTTTCTCACCAAAAGCCTGACTTTATCATTAGATGAAAAGACCACACTTGCTGGTGCTGCTTTAGTTTAGTCATGAATGAGACAAGGGTGTATCTCAGAGACAATTTAACAGCAGTCTCCCAACTACCCCTTTATCTCCTGTATCACCATAGCGAAGAATGTGTAACAGCACAAAAATAATAGTAATGTCTACTATATTTTAAAGACTGCACCAAAAAAAGACAAATAATGTGATTTTCCCCTTCCATTTAAATAAATTCCATTATAAATTCTGCTCAAATACATTGCAGGCTTATAATTTTAAGGAGGCACAGATTAAATACAAGTATTAAGATAGTTTTCCCCTTTGTTGTGCAGTATCTGCCAAAAGATTTTTTTCAACTAAACCTAAAGGCCAGAAGAAACTAGAATTTACTGAATAAGCGTCCATGAAAGGCTGAGCTCTGATTTATACATTTGATATTCTATGTTAAAAGGAATACTTAAAGTTATGAAGTATGGACATGTCTCACCTTAAAAAGAAAGAGGCCTGGGCCTCCCTGGTGGCACGGCGGGTTAAGTCTCAGCACTATGAAGCTATCCAGAGCCACTGCAGCACAAGGTCTGTCCCTGGCCAGGGAGCTTCCCCCATGACACAGCAGACCTCTCCTGCTGCTCCCTTCACCACTGTATTTCAGTGAATCTGCCTGTTCTACTCCCCACTCTGTCCCTGGTGAATACTCTGACCACCCCACACCTCTGGCCTATACCCCAGTTCTTGTATGCATAAATCAATCTTTAAAAAAAAAAAAAAAAAAAGAAGCAGGCCCACCTATTAAGAGTTTTATCAGAGACTATTCTTTCTCTGAGCAATAGCCCCAGCACGCAAACCCAGACTAGCCCACGTGAGCGCTTCACCAGGACCTGCAATGCTTCTTTCAAGACCATCAGCTCAGGGCCGCCCGTCTCAGGGCCAGGCCATTGTCCTAACTAATGGGCCCCCACTCTCCACCAGACACCTCTCACAAATTAGCTTTGGCCTTTTCTGTTTAGCAAGAGAGATCACAGCCTTTATCACACCGCTGAGAAAAGTTTGGAAGAAGCCAACTCACAAACAAATGCCAAAGGAAGTTCTAATACCAAGGTGAAGAAAGTGGGCTCTGAAGTTCAAAAGCATCCTGCTCAGCTCTCAACTTTACTACTTCCTCAGTGTCCACAGAGAAGTCACTTAAGTCCCATGTGTGTCCATTTGTTAATCTATAAGATAGACATAAAAGTACCTACCTCACAAGGTTGTTAGGAGAAGGAAGTAGTTAATCACATACCACTGTGCCTAGTATGTAAGTGTTCAATAAATGACCCCTCCTTATTTCTATCACATTCTTGTGATAGAAGGGTTCTAGGGAACCCTTTCATGTACATAATGCTCTTACAGGGTAATGTGAGATCTTCCTGTTTAGCACTGCAGGCAGATCAAGTTAAGGAGGTAGTATAATCTACACCTACTGAATTCACACTTAGGAAGCAGTTTCAAAATCAGGCTGCAAAGTAAAAACCCGCCACTTTCTAAACAGTGGTTTCCTTTCCTAAATGTACAAGTAAGACAATGATTAAGCACAGATCATTTAAGAACAGTAAATTTCCCTCCCAAAGTCTTCACTGACCTTCCTTCACAGAAGCTGTCCGTCGCCTTGTTCTCTTTCTCCCCTTATGATCTTCTTCCAGTATCTTATCATCAAAGCCAGTTAGCTCAATGGTTTCAGACTGACTTGTGGGTCCAGCTGAGAACCATTCTGGTTCTTCTTCTGTATAGGAATCATTTCTTCTGCGTTCACCAAAGACACGCTTACTATCCCCAAACTCCCTCTGGAAAAGTACATAATAAGATCAAAAGTAAAATTCTAGTTATGACATTTCTTCCTCTAATCAAGGTCTTGACAAACTAAATAATGCTCAGTAGTGAAATGTAGATACTAAGTTGAACTTCTCTCCAGCCTCCAACCATCTCTGTACTTCCCTATCTGATTTAAAAAAGGGGTTGTGTTATTCAGATCTCAGAATTAACCTGGTATAAAGTGAATGTTGAGTTCCTAAGCACATGAGGCAACAAAAGATCTAGAAGACAAACCCTGAAACGCTTGTCCTTGTAGTCTCTCTCTCGGTCTCTGTCCCTCAAGTCCCGTAGGTCTTTATCACTAAGCCTATGATCCTTGTCAAAGGTCCGAGCAGAGATTATCCTTCCACTGCCAATCCTTCGTCCACCAAGCAGGCGAAGTCCATCACTGTCTTTCTCCAATGGGCTTCCTGAGCGCCGGGAGCTAACAGCAGCTGTCACGTGGCAGCCCCCTCCAAAGCTTCGTCTCTGTGGGCTGAGAACAACATCTAAGTCATCTTCTTTCACACGTTCTCGTGGATCTGGAAAGATGCCAAAAAGAGAAAAATTAAACCAACAAGGGCATTTTCCCTTTCTTATGTCCATGATGGTGGTAGTGGAAGTATTGGAAAGAGTCACCACTAAAACAGATAAAGAGTAACTCATACATAACATATTTAAATAAGACAGAGCCTTTTACTTTTTCTCTTTAGAACACTAAATGTACTTTATAATAAATTATTTTCCATGATTAGTCTCCACAATCCCTTTATTTTGACTAAGTCGTTATCTATGTAATTATTAGCAAATGTTTTGTCAACTAAGAAACTATAGTAGGTGTCAGCATTTGAAAAAATAGCTACTTAAAAAGTTAAAGTGTCTCTTCAACAAATGGTATTACAACTGGATATCCATATGAAAAAAAAGACAACCCCCCCCAAACTTGAATCCATGCCTAGTACATTATTCAAAAATTCAAAATAAATTATAGATGTAAAATGTAATATAAAACCTAAAACCACAAAACTTCTAGAAGAAAAATATAGAAGGAAATCTTTGTAACGTTGGCAAATTTTCATATGCACAAAACCAAGAGCATAAACCATTTGAAGAAAAATAAGTTGTGCTTGACAATCAAAATTTAAAACTTCTGCTCTTTGAAAGATACTGTACAGAGAATGCAAAAACAAGCTTCAGATGGGAAGAAAGTACTTCAAAGCATATATTTGATAAAGAATCTGTATCTACTACATATAATAACTTTAAAACTTAACAAAAACAATCCAATTAAAAACAAAAGGACAAATGGTTTGAACAGACACTTCACCAAAGAAGATTTATGGATGGCAAATAAGCAAATGAAACGATACTTGACATCATTAGTCATTAGGGAAATGCAAATTAAACCATGTGTATGATACCACTACACACCTATGAGAACGGCTAAAATAAAAAAAAAAAAAACTGACCATTCCAAGTGCTGGCGAGGATATGGAGCAAGCAGAATTCTCACACACTGCTGGTGGAAATGTAAAACGGTGTAACCACTTTGGAAACAGGTTGGCAATTACTCAAAATGTTAAGCATACACATAGCATAGGACCTAATCATTGTAACCAGGCACTTACCAAAGAGAAAAGAAAGCGTATGTTTATGCAGAAATCTGTACATTAATGTTCATAGTAGTTTTAATTAACAGTAAAAACCTGGAAACAACCCAGATGTTCATCAATAGATAAATGGATAAACTGTGGTAAATTCTTACAATGGATTATTACTAGGCAAGAAAAAGGAATAAACTATAATAATCCAACAATATGGATGAATCTTAAAACAACTATTTTGAGTGAAAGAAGCTACTCAGAGAGGAGATACTATATAATTCCATTTACATAAAATTCTGGGACATATAAACTAATTTATAGTGACAGAAAGTAAATCAGTGCTTGCCTACAGTAAAGTGTGAGGATTTAAAGAAAGAGACTCGGGGCCTCCCTGGCGGTGCAGCGGTTAAGTGCCACACTGTGGAGCTGTCGGACGCCCAGCGGGGAGATTCCCACATGGCGCAGACCTCTCCTGCCTCGCCCGCTGCTCCCCTCAGCAGTGTATTTCCATTGATCTGCCTGTTCTGCTCCCCACTCTGTCTCTGGTGAATCCTCTCGCTGCCCCATGCCTCTGGCCTGTACCCCAGCTTGTATGCATAAATAAATAAATCTTAAAAAAAAAAATAAAAAGAGGGACTCATGGGGTAACTAGAGAACTTCTGGAAAGGATGGAAATACTTACTACTTTGATTGTGGTAATGGTTTCAAAAGCATGTAAAAATGTCAAAACATCAAGTGGTACACCTTATCTGTGGTCTATTCTATGTCAATTATATCTCAAAGATTAAAAAAAAATAAAATGCCGGGCCTCCCTGGTGTCGCAGCAGTTGAGCGCTGCGCTGTGGAGCTGTTGGCAGCGCGCAATGCGAGTTTGACGCCTAGCCGGGGAGAATCCCACATGGTGCGGTAGACCTCTCCTGCCTCGCCCGCTGCTCCCCTCAGCAGTGTATTTCTGATCTGCCTGTTCTGCTCCCCACTCTGTCTCTGGTGAACCCTCTCGCCGCCCCACACCTCTGGCCTGTACCCCAGCTTGTATAAATAAATCTTTAAAAAAAAAAAAAATTAAAAATAAATAAAATGCCATCAGAAAAAATTCTTCTAAAAAAGACCAGAAAACCAAAGATAAGTCCAAGTGAGAAAAACCTCCTAGAATCATCTCACCAGAACAGCTCCTACAACAAGATATAATAGTTTTTTTTAAAACAACAACAACAACAAAAAAACCCTCAGTTTTCTTAGACTTGGTAATCACAACTACAATGCAGTTGAACACAGTAATATTCCTAACATATGGATGTACCAAAGTTTACTCATTTCTCTACTGTTGGACATTTAGGCTGTTTCTAAATTTTCGTCATTTTAATCAAGTCTCTGTGTACATCTTTAATGATTGTTAGAATCAACTGTTCAAGGGACATTACTAAATATACTGATAAACTGTGTAGAAAGTTCATAGTTCAAACTAGAGTCACTCCTATCTTCTTTGCTCACTTCCAAATTTGTTGTATGAAGGGTCTTCCTCTCAAAAGGAGATCCTCTTGCAACAAGTTCCTTGACTGGCTTTTTATATTACCAGGTCTTCATTTTGCTCTTAAAAAATCTTTTCTAGTTTAAGGGGGTAAAGATGTGAAAGATCAAATTTTACTCCTGTTTCAAATCTATACAAATCCTATATTCAGATCATAACTCATTATGAAGTAAGAATTACTCAACTGATTTGTTTATTCCAGAGGACTAGTCTCACAAATGAGACTAAGCATATCCAGATTTCCAATGCAGACTAACCACATCTAACCCGGTTATCTGTATCAGTGAAAGACACCAGTACTTTTAAAGCACATAGCCTAATATAATCTACGTGTCACTGGAAGGTTATGATTTTGTTCTGCTAATCAGGAAAATCCAATTTTTAAATCAGCTTCCTGATAATGACACTTTGCCCCAATCATAAAACTCTCATAGCTAAAAATGAAGCAGTAACAAAGTGTGTTGTCTCCATTATCTGCTTCCACTACTGAGTGACTTGTGTGCTCACCTACAATCTTGCGCACCAGGGAAGGACGGTCTGTATCCAACTCTTTCTTGAGACTTTCCACTGGTGAGCTCCGCCCTGAAGCTGGGTAGAGAGAGGCATGCCACTTCTCAGGGTCCCAGACACCATCACTATAGGTTAAAGGATACCAACAGTTAGTATTTGCACCCATGAAATAAATATGTAGTCTAACTTCTAAACCTCTTCAGGTAGTAAGTCATGAAAACACCTTTCCAAAGTGGAACTGCATGGCTCCCATCAGAATGGTTACAATGTTTAAGATGACAGTGAAAGACAACCATTCAGTAATACTTTGTTGTTGTTCACATAACACCAACAGTCACTTGAAAACCAGTGGTCTGTGCACCAATGAAACATTCAGGCCACAAATCTTGGGATGCAAATGGATTACAATTAAGTATGCCTGCCCCACACAAAGGAGATACTTCATAAATACTGATTACTCAGTTTACTTCATATTAGTACAAGGAAGGAAAAGACAAAAAACAACAACAAAAAAACCTTAATCCTCTCACCGGAAGTAGCTCCTGGAACTCTTGGTATTTTTCCAAAATTTCTATACATAGTCTCAGTTTTTCCCCAAACAGGACAGCTCTTAAAGAGCCTAAAATGTGTCAGTTGGGTTGTTTTATTTTGTTACTCCCTGTCCCGTGATTGGGTGGCAAGTGGTCAGTGTGCACAGCAAAAGTTTTGAAGTCCAGTGATCTGGGACCAAATTCTTGCTGTTTTTCCACCTCTGGGGACATCCTGGACAAGCTACTAAACTATATCCTTCAGTATTCTGCAAAATTAATTTCCCCAACCCCCTGATCAGATGAGGTCACACCAGCACAGTATTCTGTACTTATCTTTCTGAGCCTATTTTGGTGGTAATGATAAACTCCTACGCATATTTGACTGCCTCTTTCCACAGACTATTACTCCATGAAGAGAGTATTTGATAGCACCTGACACATGCTATTTATCACATGTTCTATTCAACTAGGAAATTAAACACAATAGATGCGTTATACGTTAAACATGTGGGCAAATATTAACCATCTACCTTGATATTTAAGAAATGGCCTTAAAATCTTAAGTTCAACATAGGGTCAGTATAAGAGAATTTTCAGATCATTTTAAGCTATAATTTTCTCAAACCAAGGACCTTCAAAACAAAGTTTAAAAAACCAATGGTATACAAGAATCTGGTGAGGATTCCTAGCTTCAAGTCTTAACTTTCCTTTCTGATTATGTACCAAATCTAGTTTTAGTTTTATCAGGTTTAGCTGAGTTGGTTTAGCTGTCTTTAGTTCTTTGCAATTCAAATTTCTGAATTAAAGGTTTAAAGCTAATTAAAAATGAAACTGATGGAGACAATCCAGTGAGATGCTATTTAATGATGCTCACGGCTTTATGCAACGTATTTATGCAGAAGCCTAATATCATTACCCCTGAAATCTCCCTACTCAACAATTTCACTAAAAATTCCCAAAACAGTACAAGCCTTAATTTATCAAGTATGGTATAACAAACAGTTGACTAAAAGTACCCCTTACCCAACCTCTCCCCCAATACCTGTCGTATTTTTCAGAGAGGCATGAAGGCCTCTGTTTGGAATGAGGGCGTTCTTTTATATCCAAAAGTTCCTCCTAGAAAGATAAATCAAATGGTGATTTTTCAATAGCATTTCTCAAGCCACACACTTGCAATTTCTTTTTTGTTCTCTCAGTAATTGAGTGTCTACCTTAAGCATTTCACACAGTTCTTATTTGTAACTTTACTTATTCCAGAAAGAATTGGAATCAGATCAAAGCTTTTACAAGAAGCTCAAACAGAATTAGCAAATAACTTAATAGTAATCTGTTTCTTGCTAAAATGCTCTCTCATAAACCACTGTCCATTAATATAGTTATATTCCATAGTACTGAATGCTCATTTAGGCGGGGACGCTTACATAAAACCTCTAGTCCATCTTACCACTCTTAAACACTTTAGATGCCAATTTATAAGGGGACAGCTTTTTTTTTTAATGGATAGTAAAACTGCAAGATAAAAAGTACTAATACTCACATACCATTTACCTTGAATCGCCTGTAGTTAACATTCCCCTCTCTCCCCAAAAAACCCTGTAGTGTTTGGGCTTTATATGTAACTTTCTTTTTCTTAAACCATTTAAAAGTAAATTGTGCAACTCATGGTCTTTTAGCCCTAAATATTTCATTGCCTGTCTTAGAATGAGGATATTCTTTTACAGCCTCCTACCTGGTTCTCTGAGAAAATTAAATGATTTGAGTGACTACTTCCCTGTTCTCCTAAGGATGGTACTAGGCCAGAATCACTTATGATGTACAGAAGTGAATCAATGAAATACAGTGGATGCCTTAGGCCATTCTACCTTACTTCTGCACAACCTGGTCAAGAGGCTTATCAGATCTTTGGCTGTTTAAGTAACACTGATTTATAACATTATATAGGTTTCAGATGTACAGTCTTATGTCAGTATCTGTATATGCTTCATTAAGCTTGCTACCAAGTCTAGTTTCTACATCACCATACAACTGACCACTTTAATCTATCCCCCCTACCCTCACCACTTTCCTTCTGGCAACCCGTTTTATTCTTTTGGTCTCAGAGTTTGTTTTTTCCTTCATTTGTTTTGTCTACCACATGAGTGAAATGATATGGTATTTGTTCCTCTCTTTCTCTGACTTTTTTCACTTAGCATAGACCTTTTTCACTTAGCATAACACCCTATAGGTCCATCCATGTTATTGCAAATGTTAGGATTTCATCTTTTATAACTGAGTAGTATTCCTCTGTGTATATATTCCACACCTGGCTGTTGTGAAAAATGCTGCAGTGAACGTGGGGATGCATGTATCTCTTTAAATTAGTTTTCATGTTCTTTGGCTATATACCCAGAAGTAGCATAGCTGGATCATATGGCATATATGTTTAGTTTTTTGAGGAATTTTCAGATTGTTTTCCCTAAATACCAGTTTACATCTTCACCAAGAGTATACAAGGGTTTCCTTTTCTCATCAATACTTTTTGTCTTTCTGATAACAGCCATTGTCAAATGTGTGAAGGAATAGCTCATTATTTTAATTTGCATTTCCATAATAGTAAGAAATGATGAACATCTTTTCATATGCCTGTTGGTTATTCTGTATGTCTTCTTTGGAAGTGTCTATTGAGCGTCTCTGAAGAGCTAGCAGATTTATACAAATAGTTATTATCAAGAACTTTTACCTAATCTATCCCTCCAGAACCCATTTTTGTCAACTGACCCAGTCATGTTCTTCATGTTACTTTTTGTAGCCTCCAACACAGGATCCGGTCTAGAATCAGATATTGATTGCCATGGCTCCTTGGTCTCTAGTCTGGAAATTTCCACAACTTTTATCTTTTATGATACTGACATTCCTAAAGAATAAAATCTTTTTTTTTAAAAAAGAGAACATTATTCATTTTGGGTTTGTTGGATGTTTCCTCATGATTGAAACTGTGCATTCCTGGAGCAGAATACCAATTAAGAGATAGTGTGTCTTTCTCAAATCCTCACCTCTGGATACCCATGATGTACATCTGCCCCTTATTAGTGGTGTTAACTTTGACCACTTGGTCAAATATTCTCCAATTTCTCTACTGTTTAATTACGACTTTCCCACTTTAATTTAGTATGCCATCTGTGGGGAGATACTTTAAAATCATCCAAATATTCTGATCTTTCTAAAAATTTCCTCCTAAAATTATCACCTGTTAATGATTCCTGCCCAAATCAATCTTGAGTTTCCAATTCTAGATCTCTCTCCTTATTTGTCAACCCTTGGCATTCTAGTGTAAACATAAATCCTCTCTTCCCCTCTGTTTATTTGCCTATTTGTTACTGGCATGGATGTACAGATTCCTAGTTTTTCTAGTGAGCTATATAATTCTTTAATATCCTTAAATATTTTGGTGCTCAAATTGTCTGAGACTGAGTCAATGGGAGTTCCCTTAACGTGACTCCTTTTGACATGCCCCATCATTTTTGTTAAAGAACTTGTGTTTTCTTGCTTATCTTGTACCTATTCTGTCATAGTCCTGAAGTCCACCATTTCTCTGAGAAATTCTAGTTCCTTAAAATGAAGAATGGTGTAAGAAACCAAGGTCTGGGAAATGGGTATCCTCATTTTCTTTCAGGTTCTTTTCAGCAAAACTAGGAAGTACATGCATTTATATGTGCAGATGTATAGGGACTACCATATCACATCTGCTCAAGCAAACATAAATACAAAATCCACTGCCTCCTCTTTGAGACATATTTAAATGTTTTCGTAACAAAGTAAAAAAGGCAATCTCTAAACTCTGAGTGCCAGCAAAATGCTACCACTGCCTTGCAAAAAAGCATATACCAATGTGTCCTGACTTTTGCAATGTTCCTATCACAGGCCTCACGATAGACTGCTTGCTGCTTCTCTGATCACTGCCTCCCATATTTTGGTGTAAATATGGAGGAATAGATTTACTCTCAACTTATAGGAAGCTTGAACATGAATAAGAATGCCATGAATTCACTCACTGTCCTCAGAGACCCAAAGCATCTAAATATTTTCTCCACCTTAGCAAAATGTCTAGGGCCAGATGACATTTTAGAACAGAGTATCAATCAAGCATTTGTATTTATTTAGGAATTATGTCCTATTAACAGGGTAGGTACCTAGAAAATTTCTAGTCTGAGAAAAGCAGAATTCCAAATTAAGAAAATATCTAGAGTGTTCAAAAATCTGAAAAATCTGTCAAAGCACTGACATACCCCCGCCCCCCCAAACTGACAACACAGTGAAATCTGCAGGGAAAACATGGTATCAAAGCTACAGGAGTAACACAAACTGGGGGTTAGGAGTGGGCTGGACCAACAGTAGTTAGACTGACATTGACTATTACAATACATAAATCCTAAGGTAAGGAACAGGAGGATTTAAAACATTTTCTAGGAAGAACTTTGCAATATATGAAATACTAATACAATACAGAAAAAAAAATTGCAAAGCAATTTCCTGCTATTAGAAGTAACCTGAAGTTTATTACATATTCCCTTACTTCACCCCTCTTGAACTGAAATATCAAACTAAGAATCCTAGTATAATATCAAACCAAGGGCAATATGTTTCATATTTCAATGTGTATATTCCCAATATATAAAAGTTCCTAAACAACATAGCTTTGTTTGAAATTTTAATCCCAAAAGACGGAACCAAAGTGATAGGTGTTCTCTGACTACTAATGATTTTATCTATTTAAGAATCAGCTGGAAAAGACTGATATTTTAACACCACCACAAAACAAGTAGAAAGACTAAATATTCTATTTGTGGAGATCAAAAAACATTTTAAAATTTTCACAAAAATTTTACAAAGGTAAAAAATAACCTTTCAAAAGGGAAAATAAGGAGACTAAGGAGAGATAACTGTGATACGGTATTTTATATGGAACCCTGGCACAGCAAAGGACATTAATTTAAAACTATGGAGACATAGTCAATAACAATGTAGCAATGCTGTTAATTGTAACAAATATATCATACTAATGTAAGATGTTATTAACAGGAAAAACCAGGGGAGAGGTGTATAAGAACTACAGTTTTTATGTAAACCTAAAACTGTTCTAAAAAAGTTTGTCTCTACATTAATTTTATTTTATACTATTTATTATAGTAAATACTATATACTTACACATATTTATATTTATTAATTTTATTTCCTAAGTCAGTTCCGCCTCCATAAATTAACCTAAATGTATCAAAGGACTAAATATAAGACCAAAAACTATGAAACTCTTAGAAGACATAAATCTCTATGATATTGGATTAATGTGTCTCAGCTATGTCACAATGCACAAGCAACTAAAGAAAAAATGGACTTGAAGCTTTTGTGCTTCAAATACACTTTTATAAAAGTGAAAAGACAACTCACAGAATAGTTAAAATACTTACAAATACTTCATCTGATAAGGGTTTAGTATCCAGAATATAGAGCCAACTCTTACAACTTAAAAACAGGTAAAAGACTTCAACAGATTTTTCTCCAAAGACATATAAACAGACAGGTACAAGAAAGATATTAAGGATCATTAATCACGGAAATGCAAGTCAAAACCACAGTGAGACACTACTTCACACTTCTAAACTGTCTATTTTAAAGCGGGGAGGAATAAAAAGTATTGGCAAAGATGTGGAGAAATTGGAATCCTCAAACATTGCTGATAGGATGGTGTAGCTGCTGTGAAAATTCCTAAAAAAAATTAAACAAGTTATCATATAACCCAGCAATTCCACTCCTAAATGTAAGTTAAAGAGAACTGAAAAATTATGTCCAGGGCCTCCCTGGTGGCGCAGTGGTTTAAGTCTCAGCATTATGAAGCTATCCATGTAGCACTGAGTTCGATCCCTGGCCAGGGAGCTTCCCACATGGTGCAGAAGACCTCCCTTGCCTCGCCTGCTGCTCCCCTCAGCAGTGTACTTCAGTCGATTTGCCTGTTCTGTTCCCCACTCTGTCTCTGGTGTATCCTCTCACTACCCCACACCTCTGATCTACATCCCAGTTCTTGTATGCATAAATAAATAAATCTTTTTTAAAAAAAAGTCCACAGAAAAATTTGTAAATGAATGTTCATAGCATTACTCACAATAGTCAAAAAGTAGAAAACAATCCATGTGTCCATCAACTGATAAATGGATAAACAAACAAACAAAAAACCACAACAGAACATTATTTGACCATAATAGGAATAAAAGTACTGGTAGATGCTACAACATGAACCTTGAAAACACTGTTAAGGGAAAAGCTAGGTACACAAGGTCACAAATTATGATCTTTATATGTAACGTTCAGATAAGTAAATCCATAGAGACAGAAGGCAGAATAATAGCTACTGGTGTTGTGGGAAGGGAATAATGGGGAGTCACTGGGAAAAGGTCCAGGGTTTCTGTTTGGGTGATGAGAATAGTCTGGAATTTGAAAGTAGCTGGGTGAACAACTAAATTGAATGAATTTTCTAAAACCACTAAATAGTTTACTTTAGAAGTGAACTTTAAAATTATTTTAAAAAATTAAAAAAGTAAATTAAAGAGTTCAGTTACCAAAGGCTAATGTTTTGCTTAATTTCTCTTCTTACAGACTTCTTGCTCTAATTTATCAAAGGATGACTGCCAACTACTCTCAGATATGAAAGAGCCACTCAGGTTGGTACAAAGGTTTTAACTTTACCTTCCATATTATTCCAGTTTTCTTTGTTGACTTTATGTGCTTAGTATATTCTAGGTGTGAATAAATGTTCAAGAGATTGTGTAAGTTTGACAGGCCCGAAATAGCGCAAGTTAGAGCAGTTTCACTAACCACGGCAGCAGCACCATTGTTTCAAGGTACACCTCTGACCAAGTGCAATGTCTAAAACACAGCCTACCTGTCCATGGAACATGAAGAGCTGTTTCTGTCTTTAACAGGCTGAGAACAGGGCAAACTAAAACAATTCTTGGATTGCTATAGCTGCTGGGAATAACTTTAAACATCTAGATAAAACTAATACATATTGTGGTTGACAGCAGGCTCCTTAAATCAATTTCAAGGGCTGAAGGACTCCAAGATCCCCTGCAAGCCATATGGAATTATGTATTTGAATGTTTTATTCATACCTTCAAAAGATCTCCAATGGACCTTACAGACGTTAAGAAGTAGTGTTTTAAATTGATAATGTTTCTCAAAATGTGGCCCAACATTCCACATGGAGTTTAGGGTTTAGAGAGCTAAATCTGTTACCTCCCAACAATGTCCTCAGATGGATAAGATTACGTCCCAGTCTGCGAGGACCCCTTCACTTAACGTGTGGGGGAGAGAGACGAAGCTAAGTCAATACAAACTTTGCTCTTTTCACAACTGTTCATGGAACACTTTCTGTGTGCCAGAATGTTTTCCAGTGTCCTACCTATGTCCTAATGGTTCTCCGCTCTCTCAAGAGAAGTGTTTTTGGACTTCTCACCTCATCAAGAGTCCTTAATGGTAGTTATTCCTGCAGAGGAACCCTTTGAGGCGTTTTCAAAGAAAACCTCAGCACTAGCTAAAAACAAGCAAACAGAAAAAAACAAAAAACAGCTTGCAAAGTGCTCACCCTGAACTAGAAGTGCTCCCTCCATGAGTATTTCAGGACTGAATGTGAGATTACCTTTCTGTAGTCCTGAGAACCAACAGGAGCTAAATGATCATGGCGAAATTCACTAAAATTATCATCTGGACAAGAGAAGAGTTAATTCTGAGAACTTACTTTTCATTCAGGTCACTAAAACCTAATCAAACAACAAGCTGCTAATTGCCTAAGACACACCTAAGTATAAAAACACTTTCTTAGTTTTAGCACGAAGCCCCCATTTTTCACATTCATTCAGCAAATATTCAGCATCTAATATGTGCCTCCTTTAGCAGCTGATCTTAATGAAATTTTGCTATGCCTCCCAAAACAATCTATTTCAGAACCACTAATATGGACACTGACTTTTAGTAAACAAATTTAAATTGGAAAGCAAATGAATGTAGTGTAAGTCCCAAACATCAGGGGTTAAAATCCTCATCATTTCTGTTAGCAGAATTCCTGTAGAAGCAGTTATGTACTCTGATGATAATCTAACATTATAGAAGAATTTCACCCAAGGAGACGAGAGACTATTTTTGTGAGCTGTATTAGATTTTTTCGATTAATTAACATAGATACTCTGTAAAAAACAAAACCAAACCAAGAGTTGTATTTCATTGTTGTTTTTTTTTAAAAAAGATTTATTTATGCATACAAGAGCTGGGGTATAGGCCAGAGGTATGGAGGGTGGTGGTGAGAGGATTCACCAGAGACAGATGGGGAGAACAGGCAGAATGACTGAAATACACTGCAAAGGGGAGCAGCAGGCGAGACAGGAGAAGTCTGCTGCACCATGTGGGAAGCTCCCTGCCTTGGATTGAACTCATGCTGCAGTGGCTGCTGATAGCTTCATAGTGCTGAGATTTAACCCCTTGTCTAACCAGGGAGGTCCCTGTATTTCTTTGTTAATGGTCAAAGCACTGTAGAGTGACCCAGTACCTCACCTGTGAGTATGCATGGCTCTTCCTAAAAAAGGCAAATATCCTAGGAACAGCATTTGGGTTGGGTCTGCCTTTGGCCTTCTCTGGCAGTCCCTACCCTCCACGTGCTCACTAGCACTGGGCTTGGCCCACTAGGCTCTCATATGGTTGCTGAACCAACCTGATATTTCATGTCACACTAACAACTTTTGTGAAAGGATCAGAAAGATTTTAGTAAGTCACAATAAGATATTGGCATCCATAGATGGTAGCCAGGGCAATGATGAACTAACAACTCAAGGGGTGCATGGGATACATTCCACCATCCCTCCGCTTCATGAGTTTGTTAGTAAAGAAGCATCATTTAGAACAGGATTCAAAGTGGAGTAGGACTTAGCACTTTGACCCATGCTTCTAAAAGTGGCTGATCTGATGCAAAGACCTCCTGCTATAAAAATAATTTATTTGAAACTAAGAAAATGGTGATGGAAAAAAAGCAGAAAAGCTTATTTTTCTGTTGATCTGACCAGTACAATAAACCTTGTCTTTTGAATATATTTATACAACTGATAAAACAATGTAAAACAGTAAGTACACTCGTAGGTAAATACTCAAAGGAGAAAACTTAAAATCATTTTTAGGGTGATTGCATTATATCTTCAAAGGACTTTCTGATTTTGTATTCATCTTGATCTAAAGTTGGTATCTAAAGGAGTTATTTTTTAGTACCTCCCCCTACTCTTATATCATAAGCAGTTTTAGCATTATTTTTCCATAAGCACTTGACATGCATTTTTCTCCACAAAAATCCTATGAGTTTGATGCTATTCTATCCACATTTTATAGAGGTAAAGAATGAGATCCAGAGAAGCTAAGTATATAGCCCAAGGTCACAAAGATTAAAAAGCCAGACACCGGGGCTCTTAGCCTCTCTTCTCCATTTCTTTTCTTGAAAAGACCAGGGAAGGTGTACAGCCCCTTCCCAGCAGCTCTGTCACTGCTGGGTCTGTCACTATCCAGTGGGGCCACTGGGAAACCCTGAGCCAAACTGCCACTCCCTGAGGCAGGATTCCCCTAAACCAGCTTCCCCTTGTAGCACCATTACATTACCTGAATCAAAGGCCCCTCCCTTTGATTTCTATGTTAAAGAATCCAGTAGTGCAATGACCTTACTCCTTATCTGGCTAGAAGTTCCCACCAACAGTGAGGAGAGGATACTCATGGGGACAATAGTCTTAAATCCCGATGTTTCAAGATGACTTAGAATTGGAACAAGTAGTCAAAAGACACTATCTATGGTATACCAACCTGCTCTAAGAACGTCCAGGCAGCTAGGTTTTCTGGATTCTAGCTGAAACATTAAGATTGTATCATCATTTTTCATACCATAATTCTGCCTTCCCAAATACAAATAGGCATCCCTACCTTTATACTAGGTTAAGAATTTTATAGCTAAGTGTTACTGAAATGCCACCTGTTAAAGGTTACTACTCAAATTAGTTTATACCTATATAGATAGCAAATGAGATCTCTGTATAAGAAAAATGAACCTTCTGACTGCTGACTTCAACCTAAGATTTAAATCTATTACTTTATTTTAAGAGACTTGATTTCAAGTCTCTTAGCTCATTTTCTTCCAGTAGGGTAGAAGGATTACTCAAATCAGTCACTTCAGTTGCTTATCTATTTCCTTAATGGTTTCAAAACAAAGACTTCAACAGTGGCTGTACCACTGTGACCAAATGGCCCATCAAATCACCTATCAAGGTGACTACCTTTAAAAATCAATGAAGACACTGAATAAATTGGTGCCAATTCATAACTAGTGAAGTTAATGAAAAGTACTTATGAAATTAAACTCAGATAATTTAACATCTGCTTTTTAGGTTGTACACTTAACATGCATGATTAACACCGGTCAGCATCAGCTGAATGTTCTGAGTGTCCTCTGCTTTTAGTTACTGTCCAAGGAGCAAAAGAAGAACAGCATAAAATAGGTATACTCTGTAACCTAAAAAGACCAGTTTGCTCACCTGAGGAAGAAAACATGGACTAGTGGTACAATCCAAAGCATTTACGAAGGACCTCTAATGACGGTAAGAAAAAGTTGGTGGTTCTAAAGGTTTTCCCGTAATAAGCATCACTGCCTCTTCTGTTTCCTAAGCCACTGGTTGTCAAATCTGAATCAGTCAGAATTCCCTAAACATCTTTAAATGCAAATGTCTGGGTCTGAGCCATAGAGTTCCTGATTAAATGCCCCTGAGATGGGGCCTGTGATTTTTGTATTTCTAAAGGCTAATTTGGAGACCTCACATTGAGAACCTCTGTCTAAACCACTTTTTATTCCCTGACTTTGTAGTGAGACTCCACTCAATTACCTCCAAAGGGCCTTCAACATAACCCACTCTTTTCATAAAAGCACATTAAATGCTACCAAACCATAACTTTTGACCTTAGGAATCTGGCCTAGCAAAATGGACCTGAAGGCTTTTGTAAATTAAGGGAGCAGGACCCTCAGGATAACAGGTGCATAAAATAAACCCACTTACAGCCATCCCAATTAGTCACCATTGAGATTTAGGGATTGAAAGGCCTAGTATGAGTTCCGTAGATGCTAATGAAAGCACATGGGACACCATCTGAACCCTGTATAACTATGCATCTGAATTGCTTGGCAACACTAATACCATATATCAAGTTCTCCAAGGAAGAATAAAGCCTTGCTTTAAGATGGTCAGTGGACCAGCAGGGGGACCACCTGGGAGCTGGCTGAAAACCTGAATTTTTAAGCACACCCCTGACCTACCAATCAGAATTCATAATTTACCAAGATTCATAGGTGATTCCCAGATATGTATTAATGTTTGAGAAGCAAGCTGGACTAAAGGATTTCCTAACACAGAGGGAAATTCTGGTGTATTACCTCAAAAGCACTTAGCCAAAGACCTGAACCTTCGTAGGGGAAAAACCTCCAATTCCGAACCCTATATTAATGTAATCTCATAAAGTAACTGAATGCTAAACAAGGGGTCAGAGATCAAGAAGTCCTCTCATTTGGCCAATGTGGTTTATTTTGACCTTGTAGTATATATCTTACATTTACAAAAGTTTTCACAAGATACACTGCCTGCAAAGGTGACTGAGAATAGATTCCCTCTACTGCTTCTAAACTTTCTAGTTCATGAACTTGAAGGAACAGAAACTTTTATTCTACTGTTTGATCTTAGCATGCAGGTAAGGAGTAGAATGGCTCAATAGTATTTGAGACATGGCACGGCCATTTATTATAGTGCTAAAAAGGATTGAAAGGCTTGGTTTGCCTCAAGTCTACATAAAATCACTAAAGTATTGAGAGACCTAAATGAAAGCACTACCCTACCACTGCCTAAACACAACACTAAAACTGACATTAATTTAGCTAAATCCCCTTGAATACAAAGTAAATCAGTTTCCAACTAAATTTGATAGAGAAGACCATTACCTCTAAGCTCCATTGTCATTAACATAACAAGAATTTTTATTAACTATTTCTTAGTTCTTAAGGCACATTTAAGAATGCTAGAATTCTACAGCTGGACTGTCAAAATGAGCAATACTGAGCTTCTTAATCTTTACTGAAAGTTCTATCCTAAGGGGAACCGATAATACCTTTCTAAAAAAAGACTTTAGCATAAAATGGATACATATGAAGACAAAATACATTGCACATCAGTGTGTGAAAGTGACTCAAAAGCCTCTGCCTGGACTCTAAAAAGAGACTACCAATCAAAACTTATTCAAAAAATGCTGGGATATTTGAATCACATAAGCTTATAAAAGTAGTTCAAATTAGTTTCCCTTCACTTGATAATCTTTTCTCATTCAGAATTCACCTGTTAACATTTTAGGTAATGAATTTAAGTCGTGAAACACTACTCAAGCACTCTTAGGTTTGAGAGAGACTACCTCTAGAAAAACCATATTTGAGGGCCTCCCGGGTGGTGGAGGGGTTAAAGTCTCAGCTCTATCAAGCTATCCACCTGTTGCTCCCCTCAGCAGTCTATCTCAGTAGATCTGCCTGTTCTGCTCCCCACTCTGTCTCTGGTGAATCCTCTCACCCTGCACCTCTGGCCTACACCACAGTTCTACGCAAAAAAAAAATAATAATAAAATCTTTAAAAAAAAAAAAGAAAAACCACATTTGAATTAAGTAAAAATTTTTTTTTATCAACTCACATTCTGTTATGTCAAAACAGAATGTACAAAGGCCTCCCTGGTGGCTCAGCGATTAAGTGCTGCGCTGTGGAGCTGTTGGCAGCGGCTGCACGAGTTCGATGCCCACATGTCGCCGCCAACCCCTCCTGCCTTGCCCGCTGCTCCCCTCAGCAGTGTATTTCCACCGATCTGCCTGTTCTGCTCCCTACTGTCTCTGGTGAACCTTCTCGCCGCTCCATGCCTCTGGACTGTACCCCAGCTTAAAAAATAAATAAATCTTAAAAAAAAAAATTAACCAATCAGTATCCTGGAAAGCCAGGGGCAGTAACCACATGGGGGCCCTTGATTGGATCCATACTCAGGAATATACACGCTGGTTCAGTGAGAATACAATCCTTCCCTGTCAACAGTTCCAAGCATCCATAAGGTGCTCCAGCCCAACACATTTCAGGGACTCAAATGAATTCACAGCTCAGAATTCTTTCAACCTCTTCAGAAACATTTAGTAGCCAATAGGATCCTGAAGTGACAGCTTCAGAAAATATACCACCTTGCAGTTGATTTGGACCCACTCCTCCCCAGGAAAAGAGATCTAGTTAAGCAGTTTAAAATCACGTTTCTTAGGTGCCTCCCTGGTGGCGCAGCGGTTAAGCCCTGCGCTGTGGAACTGTCGGCAGTGGTGACGTGAGTTCGATGCCCAGCTGGGGAGATTCCCACATGGCGTGGCAGGAGAATCACCCACTGCTCCCCTCAGCAGTGTGTTTCCGTCAATCTGCCTGTTCTGCTCCCCACTCTGTCTCTGGTAAACCCTCTCACTGCCCCATGCCTCTGGCCTGTACCCCAGCTTGCATGCATAAATAAATAAATCTTAAAAGAATAAAAAATAAAATCACAGGTTTCCTGCTCAGGAAAATATGTTTGAAATCTTATTTTTGTGAGTACATATCCAATTTGTAACAGAAAATAAAAAACAGAATTAAAATCTTGTTACCCTACCCACACCCAAAAACACTCCTTGGGGAGTTCACCTCTCAAGGAAATGTGTATAGGTATTCCAGAGCTGGAATTCTTACCCAACAGCATGTAGGTCAATAACATACCAGTTACAGACTTAGAACAGAACTGTGTTGGTACAAAATTCACAAACTCCTATGATATCTGAACCAGTATTTCCTTGACCTGAAAGCTACTTCTGGTTTAAACTCTGCTATTTACTTACTTAGAGAAAAAAAGTTTAAAGCACTGCCTTGATAAATCTAGTTTAATATTTAGTCCTTATAGTAAGAACGAGATTACCATTTTAGATAATACTAATGAAATACCTACACAATGTTACTAACCTCCCTACCTATAAAGAAACACTATTTCATAGTAACAAAGCCTACTTTTGTATAGCGATGGGGGGATTTGGAGGCCGGTTGCTTCTTCAGGTCAAGGAAAGCATCTCCATTTTCTGTTTCACCCACACTTCTCTTATCCATGGCTCCTTGGTCTACGATTCTTTGCACCTGGAAGAAAGACCAACACAAAACTGTCACCGATAAGAGTATATGTTCAGAAGTCTTGATTGTTAAAGAAACTGAAATTTTTCTCTTAAAATGACTAGCTTTGAAAAACAAACCCTCACCTAACAACTATGCTACAACCCAGAGCCCACTGTGAAATAAAACCATTGGCATCAAGTTCTCCGTTCTAGTAAAGAAAGTATTCTAGGCATCAACAGGGTAAGGAAAGAAGTGGAAGGTGCCCAGATCCGGGTACAACCTTTAAGCAGTTTTAATACAAAAAGAAACTAAGTCAAGTCCCTTCCACCCTTGGGGACTGATCAGGCAGTAGAGGGGAAGTTTCTCGGAGTGGGGGCAGGTAGGAGACTGGTTTGGGGCTGGGGATCCGGGAAGTAGGGCTGTGGTAAAGTGCCTGTCACTTGCCAATGGACGGCGCCAGCTGCCCCTTGTAATCCGGGGGCCAGGGACTGCGGACAGGGCCAGAGCGCCTCTCGCCCGGGTGGCCGCACCTGTGGCCATGTCAGGAGCGCCCGTGGCAAGGGAGGGACGAGCGCCGGCTTCAGCTCGGAAACTCGCCTTCCCGGGGCCGCGACCCCAACCCCCGGCCCCTCGCGCAGGCCCCGGCCCAGCGGCCTCCTTCGAAAGAAGGGCGGGGACGGTACTCACGGAGGGAGGCGGGCCGGAGGGAGCGGGGAGGCCGAATCCCCCGGCCCGGGCGCTCCGAGCTGGAGCCGGCGCAGGCCCGCCGCCGTCCACCCCGGCCCGGCGGCTCGGGCCCCGCCAGCCCGCCCGCTGCCCGCCGGCCGCCCCGCTAGCCGCGCGCGCCCCGGCGCTCGCGCTCACGCACGCGACCCCGGGAGCAGCGCGCCCGCGCCCCTTCTCTCCCTGCGGGCCCTGGCGCGCGGCGCCCCGGACCTCGCAGCTACCGCCTCTGAGCCCTTACTGGGTGCCTCCGCCGCTTGGCGGCTCTTCGCCTCGGCCGCCGCTCCCCTCCCCGCCGCCCGCGCCGGTCCGAGCGCTGCTCCGCGCGGCCTTCGCTCTCACCCCCCCACCCGCTCGGGCTGTCTCTCTTCAGCCGCCGTAACAGCAACCCAGCCCTCCGCCCCTCCTCCTCGACCCCCTCCCCCTTAATAACTCCCTCCACGCACCCGGGCCCCAGCACCGCCTTCGCCGCTGCGCGCCCGGATGTGAGGTGCCCACGGCGGTGCCGGGCGGAAAAGAGAAACATCGCGGCGCGCTACCCGGGAATCGGCCCCCGCGTGAGCCTAGCGATGGGGAGGCGGGATCGGAGAGGAGATGGTGGGGGCGCAGAGGAGGCCGTGGCGGGGACAGCGGAAGCCCTCGCCTGTGCGCGCAGGCGGTCGTCGTGGGCAGCCCAGGGAGGATGCCGCGTTCCCACGCGCGCTGCAGGGGCGGGGCAGGGCGGGGAGAGTCGGATGGTACTGGGAGCCGGAGACCCCCGCCCGACCGCTCTTCTGGAGAGGCGGTGGCCCCGGCGGGGTGGCCCGGGGTCTGCTGTGTGGCGCGTCCTGGGGGCGCCTGGGGCGCCTGTGGGCGGAGAACCCTGGGACTTCGGCAATGGGGATGAGTTAGGCGCACCTGGGGTTGTGGATTCAAACCTCAGTTCCCTTTCACTACTATAATCTTGGACAAAGCTCTGACTTATCTAGGTTTTGTTCTTTTTCCTTTCGAAAATGGCCCCGCTATAAATTGATCAGAAATAAGCGAGATTACGCGTTGCTGTGTTAATATGCAACTTGCCACGGTTGGTTTTGACTGAGCTAAGGGTGACTAACGAATTCACTGAAATGGTATAACATAAGTCTTAGCCTGTACGGGAAGGGGAAGTGCGAGTATGGTTCGGTGAAAGAAAATGAGATGGCGAACGTCTACGTCTATCTCGTACGTATTCCCGAGGCTGTGGCCAACGGGGGCACAGAAATGCAAATATCATTTTCCTACTCTGAGCAAAGAGAGTAACTTGTGCTGATGAGGGGCGGTCAGAGGTTTGACGGAGGTCACTGTGAGTCTGGTTTGCAGGACTATCACGATCCCCAGTTTCTGCCCCGTGGGACCGCCCAGGGTTGATGTGAAATGATACAAGGGGGTGGAGAGAGAAACGTAATTTTTTTTCTCTCTGGGGGCCAGCAAAACCGACATTTCTTTGAATGGACCTATTTTCTTTGGGCTTCACTCTTGGCTTGTGAAATTAGGAGACTAGCAGTTATTACTAAGTTCTCTTTGTTGGCAACTGAGAAAACTATGAAAAAAAATTTTTGGTCTGTAATGTTAACTAAAATGTGTTCCTTACAAACTATCTTCTCTGCAGGCAAGAGGCAGAATTAAGCTATCTTTATGGCTGGTTTTCTCTTTTGTAAAATTGGATTGATAACCCATTCACAGCTGTTGTCAAGATTAAATAGTATCAGATGGGTGAGAGCCTTATAGAATCTCCATAAATCACCTATTTTTCTTGAGCCTATACAAAGTTACTTTGTAGGTGATCAAATTATGGTTTGTTTGTTTTTTTTAATTTTACTAACCCAATTCCTTTGTGAATCCAGGTTCCACCTAATGCTGGGGAAAATGACCCAATCCTCTTGTCACTGGAATAGTGGAGAAGGCCCATTCTTTGAAACTCTGCTCCTTAAAGTGAAATGTGAACCAGTATTTTAACCTTTCTGGGCCTATTTACTGTCAAAAAGGGGTAGTGCTTAGTTTTCAGGCTTGTAGAGGGAATTAGAGATAAGGTTCCCTTCTGGTTATCTGTTGCTATGTAATAAACCACCCCCAAAATTCAGGGCTTAACCCAGTATTCATTTTGCACCCAAATCTGCAATTTGGCCTTGTTTTAGGTGGCACAGCTGGTCTCTGCTCCATTCAACATCAGCTAGGGCTGCAGGAAGGCTGGGGACTAGGATCATCTAAAGACTCTTAATATGTTTCGTGATCGAGGTGGCTGTTAGCTGGGGGACCACTGGAGTTGTGAGCTGGAATACTTACACATGATTTCTCTGTGGCCTGAGCTTCCTAACAACATGGTAGCTTAATTCTGAAGGCAGATGTAGAGGGAAAACAAGAAGGCCAGACGGTTGTTGAATTGTCTTTTCTAACCCAGTTTTGAAATCTCTCAGCATCGTATCTGCCACATGCTACATTCTGTTCCTTAAACAGAAATCCTAGTGCTTGCTGTATTCAATGGGAAGGAGACTGAGACTCCACCATTATGGGAATGTGAAAGAATCTGTGGTCATATTTTAAAATTACCATAAAACATGCATGAAATCTGCTCAATTCATTGCAGCTCTCATGACAGAGGCCTGGCCTGGAGCTATATTTCTGGGTCCTATCCTAATTAGGACCTATGTGGCACCAGGCTCTTCTTTAATGCCTTGTAGAACGTTGATCTCAACTCACATCTTAACCTCCCAAAATCTCAATTTGGTCTTGTAAAAGAAGAAAATTATTACCTGGGACTAAAGATTATTAGAGAAGAATATCCATAACTTTTCACCTGTGCCATGCAAAAACTAGATAGATACTTGCAAATTGTTGTTTCATTGTAGCTTTTGAATGTTATTTCTTGGCAGGAATACTTGCAGTTTTAAATGCCTATTTTTGCAACTAATACATTTTCAAACAGCAGTACTGGAAACCTCTTAGAGTAAAAGGCACTAGTCCCTTATTAAATATTTGGAACCTGTTGGTTTTGGTTCAAATTGTGGGTTCAAATTGGCATAAGAGTACTCAAAAGTTCATTCATTTGGAGAAATTAACAGTGCAGGAACAGAAGAGAAGCAAATGAAAACACTGGAAACCTAGAAATTATGAGAGCAACCTCTGTTTATTCTATATCATGTTCTAACCTCCCTCTCCCCCCTCCGCCCTGACTAATTATTTTCATTATCACTCAAATGTAAAAATACTGTTCATAGTTTCTTAAATTAGTAAAGTTGATGGTGGTAAATACCCATAACAGGATGAAAGCACCAGCACATTATCTAGAAAGTAAATTTATTGACTTATCCTGGATTTGTTATAATGTATATACACATATTTATATAAAAGTGCTTATAAGAAAGACTAATATGTAAATATTAGCTAATAGTGTTAATTAGGATTTTGAAATTCCCAAATTATTTTAAACCCACTTGGCCACATAGTTTCAGATAAGAGTCCTTAAAACGTTGGTTCCCTTGTCCTGCTAAAGTGAAACTTCATTTAAATACCGTTTTTTACAAAAATTAACATGTAGAACAAAAATGCCAGTTACCTGTGATTTTAATCCCGAGATCCAAGAAGTTATTTTTTCTCATGTTTTTTTTTAAAGATTTATTTATGTATGCGTACAAGAGCTGGGGTGTAGGCCAGAGGTACAGGGAGTGAGAAAATTCACCAGAGAGTAGGAGCAGAACAGGTGGATCTCCTGAAATACACTGCTGAGAGGAGCAGCTGGCAAGACAGGAGAGGTCTCCTGGGCCATGTGGGTCAGCTCCCTGGCTCCAGATCAAACTTGTGTTGCAGTGGCTGCAGATGGCTTCATAATGCTGGACTAACCCCCTTGCTCTACCAGGCAGCCCTTTTCTCATGTTTTAACGTCTTTTTTCAGGCATTTAAATTCCTAATGCTAGTCTTTGTCTACTACAAATCTCATAATCATTCAAAGCACAGGAGAAAAACATGACTATCCCACCTATTCGCCTCCCCATCTCCATTTTTAAAAGATTTTCAGGATGGATGAACATTAAAGAAAGAAATATATATTTTATCTATATAATATATATAGAAATATAAAGAAATATATATTATATATACTGACAGTGCCATAAATTACATTTTTAAAGGAAGGGCTGTAAGATTTAAATAAGATAATTTCAATTCTCAGCTGCAGAATGACGCCCCCACCCTCTCGTGGTGCACGCCTTCGCGCGCCCTTCTGCTGAGGGCCGGGTCTCACTTCCCGGGCACCACGAAGAACCAAGAGCCAGAGACTCACGCGGGACCGTGGTTGGGGAGAACCGTGCGTGCCGGCTTCCCGACGGGAACCTTCTACCTAGAGTTCGCCACGAAACGAAACTTGGGAATCGCTTGGAAATAGCTCCCACTCTTCAAAGAGAAACAGCAGAAAGCTGAGCTCAGAGAAACGAGTGGGCAAGGAGCTGAGCCTCTGTGGGGCCACCAGACCGGGCGTTCGCCAAGGACTTCGTATCAATTGTAGTAGCTTTGTGGGTGCGCCTAGGCAGCCCCGGGGGGCGTGTCACAGTACAGACTGAGGCTGCGCGAACTCCCGGGTTCCCGGCGGCGTCCCACACGCACGCCACGTCGCCGTGGAGACGGGGGCGGGCCGGGCGCTCGACCTGCGTCAGGAGGCCCGGGAAGCCGGAGGCGGGCGTGGGCGGCGCGGGCCTGGGGAGGCCGGTGCACGTCTGCTGGCTCTCGCGTGAGGCCGGAGGGCTGGAGTCCCTCAGGTTCAAAGCCCCGCTTGGTCGTCCTCAGCGTTTAAGGGGCTTGGCTTCTTGGGCCGGGAGCGCACTCGCGAGCACAAGTCCCTCCGAACTGGGCGGGGTGAGCGTCCCGCGGGAGCCTCGGCTTCTGGAAGCGCAGGTGAAGCTGCCTCCCAGGGCAGGCGGGGTTGTGGTCTGGGTTGGAGAGGCTGTGAAAAATGCGCGCTGGCCGGCGGCGGGAGCTCGCCCGGAGGGCTGCCCGCCTTAAGTTTAACATGTGCTTTCTGTCGGTGTCTTATTAGCAGGGCCGGGGGGCGCCGCAGCCCGGGGGGTGGCTGATACGCTGCGGGTGCTCGAGACTGCAAGTTCGCTAGCAAGCACCAGTCGAGTCAACCCCTGCTGCGCGAGGGGGCGAGGGCTTAGTGTATGCAGACCTGACGGGGCCTCAGCTGACTAGTTAAGGGCTAATAGGGCAGACACGCTGAGTCCTCCCCCGCCGTGGGAGACTGGTACTCGGTTTTCATTTGTTGGGGGACTGTGCATATTTCCTGTTAATTTCTGTGTAGATGTAACTATTTGTTGAAAGGATGGAGTTTGGAACCTGAGTACCAGTCCTAGCTCTGCCACTTAACTGGTAACCTTGGGCGCCTCCTCTGTAAAATGAAGGTGGCTACCACCTGCTGGGGTGGTTGTAATTAGAAAGAAGATAATTAGTGGAACGCGCTTAGTACTATATACTTGGCACAGGGTAGCCGTTCCATAAATGTTATTTTGAACCTAATCTATAAATTTCAGATTGTGTTACCCACCTGATGCCATAAAAAATACGACATTTGGAGGTGTCAAGGAAGGCTTCCTAGAAGAAGCAGTTGAAACTTATTCTGGGGCTTGGTATATAAATTTAGGTATTTCTTTGCTTTTCTTTAGTAGGATCATTCATTTCTCATTGTCAGAAGTTGCGGAATATCTTAGAAACTTAAAGACACGTTTACATTTTTATTTTTCCAGTTAACATACACAGTTTTAAAAATTAATATTAAAAGTTTTTAATAGAAAATAGCCCATGCCCCATTTCAAATTTCCATACTTCTAGGTGTTTCTCCTGATATTTATAAATCGCAAGTAAATATAGTTGCTATTTCTTCATTTGTTAGTTTTATACATTGTATTCACTGTTATTCACAGGAAACAAATACTTAGCTCACGGTTTTCCTTTCCTCATCTCCCCAACATAATTATATGATAATTTGTTATTAAATTAGCAGTCAGTTTTTACTTTATAGAACAAATATTTACTGCTGAACCAAGTAGAGTACTGCAGCTCATTTGTAGTACATATCATTTTTCTGAGAATTAAAGCCCTCTTTTCTCATTTGTCTAGTATTCCATGCACAGAGCGCTAAATTTTTTTTCTGACTGCTTCTGCTTTTGTCATAGGTCTATCAGTGATTTTTGGCATCCCCTCAAAACCATGAGTTTTATCTTCCTTGCTCCTGCTGTACCCAGTTCTATTTAGATATATATGTGTGTGTGTGTATATATATACACACACATATATATGTGTGTGTGTATATATATATGTGTGTGTGTATATATATATTATTGTTATTTATATCTTTTACATTTTGTATTCCCCTTGGGTAACCCACCACCAGTTCACCTGTGATCCATCTTTGTGGTCACTTGTGTCCTTGTGCACTTATCCCCCCCCCCCCATAGTTCTGTTATGTGAAACCATTCAATTTTTTTCTCTTTCTTTCTGGCTTATTTTGTTGAGTATGATCCCCTCTAGTTCCATCCAGTGCTAATCCAGAGATTTGTTTTCACATCTGTCCTGAGATTTGCTTCTTTTTGCTATTCTCTTTTGTTGGCTTTGATGTTGCCTGGATTCCTCATAATTTTTTTTTCTTGATTTGCTTCCTTGATTTTTGGAGCATATTTTCCTACTCTATTATAATTTCTACCACTACCCCCGCAACTTTCTCCCATTCCTTCCTCTCTTCCCTCCCCTTGTGCTGTGCAGTACTTAACTGGCCACTTACCTTCTTTGATGAAATGTCTATTCAGACTCTTGATCATTTTTTAATTGGATCATAATGTCTTTTTATTATTGAGTTGTATGTGTTACATAAAAATTAAGTCCCTTAACAGATTTGCAAATATTTTTTCTCATCCAGTAGAGCAAAGTTAAAATCCTTTACCTATTTTTTCTCTTTTCACTTTCTTGAGGATGTCTTTTGAAGCACAAATGTTTTTAATTTTGACAATGTCCAATTTTCCTTGTCAAGAAAAGGATATTTTAAGTTTTTTCTCCTTGCATATTAGAAAGTGGTTGCTCTACACTGATATTTGACCTTTCTTCATCTCTGAGGGTTATCATCCTTTAGTTTTGACAAACGGCCTTTTTATTTCATCATAGTTTCTTCCTCTTTCACCCTCTCATACCTTTCTTTCTGGAATTCTGCTATTTATATGGATTGAGCCTCTGATTTTCTTAATTTTTTAAATTTCCTCTTGTCATCTCTTCTTTTTTCCCCTCCCCCCGGAACATTTATTTCTTGTTTTCCCTTTATTTTCTTTTAAATAATATCCACATTTTACTTCCTGGGTATATAATATGTTCTCTTTCTGAGGATATTAACTGAAGTATTTCTTTTTTGTTGTTATTGGCTTTGTTTTTCTTCTAGTCTCCATATTTTGTTTCCTGCAGAATTTTAAAAAAAGATTTTATTATGAAAAATTTCAAACACATTTATTCTCATCACCCAGTTTCCAAGAATACCAGCTCGTGGACTTGTTTCATCTATACCTATGCCCACTCTGTCCCCACTGGATTCTTTTTCTTTTATTTTATTTTGAAATGATTTTTTTTTAAGATTTATTTATTTATGCATACAAGCTGGGGTGTAGACTAGAGGTGTGGAGGGTTGAGAGGATTCACCAGAGACAGAGTGGGGAGCAGAACAGGCAGATCGACTGAAGTACACTGCTGAAGGGAGCAGTGGGTGAAGCAGGAGAGGTCTGCTGCAGCATATGGCAATCTCCCTGGCCGGAGATTGTGCTGCAGTGGCTCTGGGTAGCTTCAGAGTGTTGCAACTTAACCCCTTGCGCCACCAGGGGGGCCCCTATTTTGAAATAATTTCAATCTTATAGAAAAGTTGTAAGAAGGATGTAGAGAACCTCCGTATACCTTTACCCACATTGACAACTTTTTAACTTTTTTCCTTATTTAAAAAAATCACTTTTTCCATGATAATTGCAAGTCTTCAACTTCCTTCACATTTCTCAGTGGGGATTCTGTGTAAGAATGGGTCCTCCCTTCTCCCCCATTTACCTATCTGTTCTTTATTATCAGTCTGGACTCCTAGATTTCCATTTTACTTAAGTTTAAAGTTCTCTGGTTGGTTTTCTTTTTTCTTTTAATCCGTAAGGGCAGGCTTATTATAGAAAGGGGGAGAAGAATAAAGGACACTTGCACAGACACAATCGCACAGAAGGAGCTGCACCTGAAGGGGAGGATTGTCATGAGAAACATCTGCATAGTCACAGGTGGGCAGAAAGGCTGCTTGCTGCTGGTTTGGGCTTTTTGTCAGTTGATATGCAGTTGGCTTGTTAAAATCAAGATTCAGAATCAGTCCATACATTGTATTTGCTTGAGCTGCATTTTTTTTTTTTTTTTTAGTTTAAGCAGTGTAAAAAGTAGACTGTAGTGCACATTTTATGCAGCACCCACATCCTCCCTCTCAAGATTGAGGCCTCCATTCCCCCAGTTGCTGGGAGTGTGACAGCAAAAGACTTGTGTTGCCCTCTGGTAATTGCCTATGTTAAGAAGAACCTCTTGACACAAGGTTATGCCTTCTCACTGGCAGCCCACATCCAAGGACTGGACAGTCCTGGGAGGGTATAAATAACCGGCTCCTTAATCTCAAAGCTGGACAGCTCTGAAGGGCCATTCCAGTTTCTGAACTCCCTGTAAAATAGGATGAGACCCCTGTGACTATGTCACAGTCCTTCCTCTTTTTCCGACTGACTCTGCTTTCCTCAATCTCCTATAAGTGTTGATATTGGCAACACTCTACAGTGAACTTTCTAGTCACCAGTCTGCATCTCAGTCTGCTTTCTGAAGAACTAAGACAGGAGCATTAACGTAGAAAGAAGATATTGCACTTAGTTTAGTGGCATGAATTCTGAAGTCCATTAAAGCAAGTTCAAATCCTAGCTTTCCGTGTGCCTGTGAACATCTTTAGTAAAATGCTTCCCTTCTCTGAGCTTCTGTTTCTCCATAAGTGATACAGTAATGTGGCATTGAAGTGGCAGTTGCTGATGAATATATTACACATGATAAAGTTCTTAGCACAATATTTGATGTCCTTAGTGCTCAATAAATGGAAGCATGTGTATTTATTAAAGTGTGTGTCTTCTGCTGGATTCTGCTGACCCTGAGCCAAGTTTTGAGTGTAGGTTTATTGGGAAAATGATCCCAAGAAACACTTAGAGGAAGAAATGAAGCAAGATGGGAAGAAAGTTAATGCTAGGTATATTAGAGAAAGTTCTGGCAAAGTTACCCAGTTAGGATTCAGTCTCAATAGGGGCCTACAAAAAACTGGGTAGAGCTTGCTTCCCTCAAGTTGTGCCAGCAGAGGAGTAAGGAAACTGTGGTATGGGTATTTATGCCGAACTTCTGTCCATCATTGTTCGAAGGCCTTTCCTCAACTTTTTTTCTTTACATTTTACATCAACTTCCTCTCTCCCAGTATACCCCTGTGTCTGTTTCTCCCTCCCCCATCTTAATCTCATATTCCTCAATGTTTGATGATTTTTATATTTTACTTCATAAAATTGTCCACTGTGCAAATGCCCAGTATTTGTCTTTGTCATTCTGACTTGACTACACCTCATCCCCTCAAACTTCATGACTCGTCTCATCTATTTTTTTAAAAAGATTTTATTTTTGCGTACAAGCTGGGGTGCAGGCCAGAGGCATGGGGCGGTAAGAGGGTTCATGAGAGACATAGTGGGGAGCAGAACAGGCAGATCTACCGAAATACACTGCTGAGGCGAGCAGCAGGCGAGGCAGGAGAGGTCTGCTGTGCCATGTGGGAATCTCCCCAACTGGGCCTTGAACTCGTGCCGAAGCCGCAGACAGTTCCACAGCTCTGTGCTCAACCCATTGCGCCATCAGCGAGGCTCCATTTCATCTTTTCTTATGGCTGGTTGATAGGCATTTTAAGTCTGTTTTAATTCACTTTTTCCCTTTCCTTCATAGTTTTTTATAGAAGGAACTGGGTTACTTGTAAAGTTTCCTATATCATTAATTTTGGGGAATACAAAGTCATTTTCACTTGTGCACATTTTTTTTTTTTTGATAAGTTGATACTTAATTCTATATGAAGCCCAGTGATATTCAGGTTCAAGGATTTGGCAGAAATACACGCCAGGTGGCACTTTCGCAAATTCCTTTGTTTTGCCTCTTGTAGGAGTCCTTTCCAAATGCCTTGTGATTCTTGACTATCCATTCTTACATAAGTGTCAGCAACTGAGAAAGTAGTTGGAAGTTCCCAGTGTCTGAGCAGAATGAGTAGGTTCATGAGCTGCTTTTCAGGGACAAGCCTGCTTTTTCACTGATGGAGGTAGGGCACAGACGTCAGAATCTGGAGTTTTGTTAATTCTTCGTTTGAGAAGAAGCTGTTTCCTGACTGAGGGGTATCAATTTAACTCAGAATTCTGGAAGCAGAGCAGAGGAAGGGGACTAAATAAATACCCCATCTAGCAGGGTTGGGGAGGAAATCAGGGTCCCCAAATGCCCACCATAGAATTTTATTGAGTCCCCTCAATTGTGACCTGTGGCTTCAATTCTGGGATTCTTTCCTTGCTCCTAGTTCTGAGTCCTGCTGAGTCCTAGTCTGAGTTCTTCTGACCTGCTTCTCTAGTTTCTCACTCTGTAGGTTTTCACTTCTTTGTATCTGTTTTCCTCCTACTACTTAATTTTTTAAAAGATTTATTTATACATACAAGAGCTGTGGTGTAGGCCAGAGTTGTGGGGGTGGTGGTGAGAGGATTCACCAGACAGAGTGGGGAGCAGAACAGGCA
>PVIJ01008127.1:0-44565 GCA_004024925.1 Scalopus aquaticus
TAGCAGGGCCCAAGGAAGCTATGGGCTTTGTCTGAGCTTCAGTTTGGGCTTCAGCAAAAAGCAGAGAAGCATGTGCGTCTCCGTACAGGCACCCAGGCCTTAGGGGGTGAGTAGAAGAGGGGAAGATAAGTGCAGGATTAATGATGCCTCCCCTGAACGCCACTGCCTTGTTTTCCCCCATGAAGCTCTAGAGCTGGGGTGAATATCTTTCCTCATTTTGCAGCTGAGGAAACTGAGGCCCAGACTGGGTCTCTCACCTCACAGGTTGTCCGGTGCTCCTGCTCCCACTCACCCCGCACCTTCTCCAGCTGCTCGATGTTCTGCTTGTACACCCGCTCTGAAAGCACAAGGTCCCTCAGGGAGACACCCCCCACCCCACCCTGTGTCCCAGTGATGTCTGCCCAGAGTGCCCCCTCTTCTCTGGCTGCTGGTGCCTCATCTGAATACTTAGCTCTCAGCGCCTCACTGGACTCTAAGCGGCCCAGGGCTGGACCAGAGCCTTATACACCCAAGGTCAAAGTGGAAGTGGCCTCTCGCCACTCCCAGATCCCTCCTCTTACTTGCCGTTGAGAAGCTGAGGCTTGGATAGAACAGCCTAAAAGGAGGCAGAAGGGAGCCTTGGGAAGTTGGACTGGGAACTCAGCACACTTGGGCAATGACCTCCAGCTCCAGATCTCTGGGGGTCACCTAGTTCCCCACCAAGAGGGCAGCCGCCTGGGGGAAGCAAAGAGCTCCTTCAAAGGAAGGAGCAGGGGGACCTCTCTGTTCCAGAAGCTGTGCCAGTAGGGACAGGTTGTAGGGGTTCTGGCATCGGGGAGAGGAGAGAAGAGACAGAGAAGGTTGTGGGTACCAGTGTTTGTAGGAGAAAGGAAGAAAGGGGGGGGGAGGGAGGGAGGTGCACACCGGCAGACATGCACACAGTGGGCCTGTCTCTTGTGATGATGGCTGTGAAAGTCCTGGGCTCTGGCTCTGGAGCCCAATGGCTGGGCTCAGATGCAGTCACCCCACTTACTGCTTGTGACCTTGGGCAAGTTAACCTGTGTGCCTCAGTTTTTTCATCTGTTAAATATGCAGTGTTGTACAGATTAGGCCAAACATACAAGGTGGCAAGAATAATCCGGCAAGTGAAAGAAAGGTTTACCTGCGTGAATGTGGAAGTGCCTGTGACGCTAGTCAGGTGTCCCCAGGGGAGGGAAAGAGCCCAGGCGCCCACCGCAGCTGTGGGGCGGGCAGGGCCGCCTACCTGCCTCCATGGCCGCGTCCTTGTACTGCTTGGCTTTGTTCTGGCTCTGAGGAGACACAGTGACCACTGCCTGAGCCCCCAGCCCTTCTGCCCTCCCCCAGCCTCCAGAGGACTCAACAGTGCCTCCCGCCTCCAGGGGGTCAGGGCCAACCGAAGGCAAGTTCCATCATTAATCCCGCCTCATCCTACAAAGGATCATGGGCTGGTTTCAGTAAAAGACAAGTAAAAACAGAAATCTCCAGCCTGGGAGAGAGACCTGTGAAAACCAGCCAATAGGACCTAGAAGAAGTGCAGACCGTGGACCCGCAGCCTCATGGCCTCTGCTTGGGCTCTGGACCCAGCTTGCTGCCCCAGCTCAGCCTAAGGCCCTGCCCTCTCTGGACCTCAGCTTTCCTGTCTGTGCAGTGGGTGAAATGTGTTCCTGCGCCTGGGGCCGTCGAGCCCTAGCCTGGCCCAGCGGCCAGAGCAGTGGAGAGCTTGGGTTCTGGACAACCTGGGTCCTTTCTCATGGCTTCCTGGCTCGAAGACCTTGGACAAGTCACTCACCGTGTCTGTGCCTGTTTCCTTTCTGTGACATGGGCCTACTGAGCCCTCTCCGAGGGTTGTGTGAGGGTGAGCATCTGCCCTCACTGTCTGCGAGCTCTGCCTGGCTGTACTGGCCTGCTCTGAGGAATGGGTCCTTGGGCGCAGCCTAGAGATGGCAAAGGGGACCAGGCTGACCCTGTGTGTCTGTTCCCTGAGATTCTGAGAGGTGGGGTTTCAGATGGGAAGGGAGCAGCCAGCATGTCCTGCTGCAGACCTTGCCTGGGGTGTCTTTGGCACCTGTCCCCCATCCTTGTCCTGCCCCCGCTTGGCCCTCACCTTCTCCACCTGCTTCTGGTGGCCGTTGGTACTGATGCGCTCAAAGGCCTGCTCGGCGTCATCTGAGTCTCGACACTTCTGCTCATATGTCTTCTTGGACTAGGGTGTGGAGAGGTATGACTTGAGGGGCGGCACAGCCCAACTCTGCTGTCCCCCAGAACCCAGCCTCCTCCCTGACAGGGGCTGGGGGTCTGGAGTGTTGGTGGACAAGGGAGCGCTCTGCCGGGCCCTTCCCACCAAGGGCATTGCAGCCCTGCTGGTGGCCTGGGCCTGTGATCCCTCAACCCACCAGCAAGTTCCTGAAAATGCCGGGCAGCCTAGCGACGCCAGCCTCTGCACACACTGTCCCTCCCGCCACTGGGCCTTTTTCTCCTCGCCCAGCATCCCAGGGGAGCAGCTCTATCGGAGCCCCCAGCAAACAGCACTGGGGGCTCCTGTGGGTCACCCTGTGAGCCACTTCCTGCAACAGACCCCTGGCTCCTTGGTCAGTGCCCGCAAGGGGCAATGTGCGAGGCCCATCTGTGTGATGGGCCCGGGGCAGCCCAAGCACCCAGTAGGCCCTGTGCATGTTTTGGATGGGAATCTGCTGCAAGCCTGGGGGTCCAGCCCAAGCCCTCGACCCACTGGGCCGCAGACCCTCGCGCTCACCTCCATGGCCTTCTTGTAGAGCGACAGCTTGCTCTTCTGGACGCGGTCCATGACGACCTCATACTGCAGGGGACACGAGGTGCTGAGCCGGGGGCCACGGCCTCAGGACGCTCCCCTAGGCCAAGAGGACGGGGTGTCCCTGGCATGAGGCGCAGCATCCCCTCTTGGCTTGGAGGGGGGCAGTGACAAGGTGCCCTCCATGCTCGTTCACAGTGATGCTCACCACAGAGGTGGGGAGAAGCCCCCCGCACGGAAGTGCCCATGAGTCCCCTCCCTGCAAGTCCAGCCAGGATGCAGGGAAGCAGTGACCTCCCCACACGTGTGTGTGCTCACAACCCCCCCCGCCCACGGCACAACCTCTGTACCTGCTCACAGCGGTCACTCACTACATACACACCCTGGCACACATGCGCACAGGAAGTTTCACACGACACACAGTACACACTAGCAGGCTCTCCCTGCCCACATGTGCACACCCAGGCTTTTACACACACACACACCTCACAAGGCACACAAGCACCACTCACAACTCCACACCAGCACAGGGGCCTGTGGCCCCACGCACAGAGAGTGCACACAGCACACTCAATCATGGCCACTGTGCCACACCCTCCTCCCAGGCTCCTTGCTCAGATGGAGAGGACGCCCGGGGCCCACTGGCAAGGGCAGCTGGAGAGGAAGCCTCGCGTTGGGTTGGGTGTTTGTGCCTGGGGTCTGAGGCGTGCCAGTGGGGATACCTCAGACAGGCCACCTGGTCAGAGGTTCAGGCACCAGGGGCACATGCACATACCTGCGCACCCCACAGGTAGGCACTGTGCCCATGCTGTCCCGCATGCACACGCGTACACATGCACACGTGTGCACGCCCCAGGCAGGCTCCCCACTCCCCGTCACACTCTGGCCACTCTGGGGAAGGCAGCACTCTGTCCAAAACCACTTTTTGCAGACTCTCATCTCCTCCGGCCGCAGGAGAGCTCAAAATAGCCAGCGGGTGGCCCAACGAGCTCAGCAGGCGCTGCAGGCGTGCCTCAGCAACTCACAGCTGGGCTGGGTTGGGGACACAGTCTCTGCTCAGGAACCCAAATTTAGAACCTGAAGGCCTGGCTGGTGGCTGGGCAATTGAAGTTCTGGGATCAGAGCTGCTGACCCCTGAGGGGAAACTGGTTCTGGCTGGTCCCAGAGTTTGGGAGGTGGACATGTGTGCCACCCTGCATGAGGGAAATGGACATAGAGAGGGGAAGTGGCTTGGCCAGGACACCGGGCTCCACCTGGCCTCATCGATGGCCCGGCACCGTCTTCCCTTTCCCGGCTCACTGGTGTGGACTTCATTTTCAGTTCTGGGGAGAGTTTACAATGATCTTGCCTCTTCAAGCAAGAAGTGTTCCTGTCTGCTGGCCTCCACCCCCAGGTCAGGGCACCAGCCTCCTCACTAAGGCCTGATATGCTGCCCCGGTGTCTCGGCCTGCCCTCCCAGTGAGCCGTGTGCTCAGCCAATCAGGGACTCAGGTTTGAGAGGGGGCCCAGAGATGACCAAGTCCATCTCCTACCCCATCTCTGCAGCTTCCCTGACAAGTCGCCTCTGCTGATGCCTCCTACCTCCTGCGATGGGGACGGCGCGCCCTTTCCCTGCAGTCCCTCCAGTGGTGGACGTGAGTGAGAAGTATCTTGGATGCCAAGGAAAGCCTGACACCCCCACTCCTCAGAGGCTGTATCTGCCCTCTTGGTCTTGGGCAGCCTGGCACAGAGACTGGTCCTCAAGTCTCTTTCTCGTGGACAAACAGCCCCCGGGCCTTGGACTCACCGCATGCTGGGACTGACCCTCTGCGCTGTGTGGGAGGATGGCAGGAGCCCAGCCTCTTGCCCTCTCCTAGCACAGGAGGCAGGACCCTTTGGGGCTCTCAGACCTGAGAGCTGAGCTCCCATACTACCCCTGCCAGGCCTGCCCATGGTCTTCTTCTCCCTCGAATCACTCTCACCTCGCAAGCATGGGGGAGGGCCCCTCCCCATACCAGCTCCCTCAGAAGGGCCCCTCCACAGCCTTGGCAACGGGGGAGAAGCTCCAGCTCCCATCTCACCTTCTTCCTTTGCTCCTTCTGCCTCTCCCGGAACTCCTCCAGGCTCCGCAGTTCCTCACGCAGGGACAGGGCCAGCTGGATGTGGGAGCTGCCCACGTTCTCCATTTCTGGGAGCAGAGTAAGGACATGCGTCCCTGATGTCAGCCCTGACAGGCCCCTACCTGCACCAGCCAGTCCTCACCCATACTGTGTCTTCTGTCACCCCAAATCCCCTGCCAGTCTAGAACCTGAGCTCCCTCCCCCAGCCAGAAGCCATCCGCCTATGGAGGACACAGGTGTTCCCAGGGGCACTAGCACCCTGCAGCTTGGGGTGGGAAACAGTTGAGACTTACGCTGCTTCAGGGAGTCAAAGGAGGCCCTCAAGGAGCTGCAACACAGAGATGACAGTCAGCAGGAGAGGACACAGTTTGAACAAAGTCCTGGCTGACTGTGGGGCTTTTATTTTGGTGGGAGGGCCCTAACGCACTCATGCCTGCTGACCTGGACCCAAGGAAACCTGGAATCAGACAGCAACCACCTATTTGAAGCCCAAGCTGGGACTGCTGTAAGACATAGCTCTCTCTCAAAGCAATCAAACCCCTGCTGTGGCAGAATGCTGGCTGTTCTTAGACAAAGGGACAACATTCAGGGGACTGTCCCTTGTTAGGATGACCTGAAACTAGAGAGGCCAGTGGTCAGAACAACTCAGCAGGTGGCCTGACCTGCTGGAGAACATGCTGGAGAAAGCTACACGGAAAGGGTGATAGTCAGGGGGTTCAGGAGGACACAGATGTGGGTTCTTAGGGCAGGACAGACAGCAGTGAGGACAGCGAGAGGGTGCCAGCCTCCCTGGTCCCTGGTTGGGGCAACTGCCGATGGTGCTGATGGCCCAGGGAGGGTACCATGAGCTCCCATACCTCTGCCAAAGGAGTTCATTTTAGGGTGCACTGAGCTCAGGTGTTGGAGAAACCTGCAGGGGGAGTCTGGAGCAGAGACGAGCTCTATCCACACCAGGGCAGTCACCAGGAGCAGTGGGAAAGGGAAGAGCTGCCACTGGGTATGGACTGGTGCATGGGGGAGTAAGGGGGAGTAGGGTTGTCAGAGGAAGCAAAGAATAATATAGGTTAAATCTGAGTTTCAGATAAGCAACAAATATCTTTTGAGTATAAGTACACCCTGTGTAATGCTTGGAAAATACTTACATTCAAAAATCATTTATCTGAAATTCACACCTAAGTAGGTGTCCTGTATATTTTTTCGATAATGTATTTATATATTTTACATCGTTTTTCATTTTTTTTTACAATGTTTGCTTTCTTTTCTCAGCTGTAGTCCCCACAGAATTCCCACCACCAGTTCACCCCTGCACCATCACCATAGCCCCTGTGCTCCTCCCTCCCTCCTCTTGCTCCCTCTTCCTCCCCTTCCCCTGCAGAGTATCTCTGATTTACTGGTGTCCTGTATTTTATCTGGCACCCTTACTCAGAGCATTCTCTGGAACGACCGACAGCCAAGACCTGAGCAAAGGTGTGGGAGCCCACCCAGGACTCCATTCTGCCAGCTGAGAGGTCAAGGGGACCCACAAGACCCAGAAGTCCTTGGGTCAGAAACAGGACCAGCGGGGAAAGAACGCTCTCCCCTCCGCTCTCTCGGGGTAAGATTCTTTGCCTCGTTTGTATCCCCTTATCCACAGAGATCCCCCCCCCTTAGCAGGTTACCCCCAGAACTGGGGCCAGAGCCTGGCCTCTGTTGCTGAGGTCAGTTACCCCAGCCCCACTGCCCCTTTGCTCCCTTCGCTCCCTGAGCCTCCCTTGCAAGCCGCACGCCTGCCCCCTGGTGGCCAGTGGTTGCAGGAAGCCTGGCCTGACGCCCTGATGGAGGCGGGTTCTGCCCTCAGCCCGCCTGTGCAGGCAATCCTTTCCAGGCCAGTTTCGCACCAGGGGACAGCCTGGGAAACTGGGTCAAGCCACAGCAGCAGCCTGGTTGTCTCCACGGGCATCAGTGCCTGAAGGAAAACGGTGGTGGGCCAGTCAATGCCAGCCCCGGCCGTAAATTAGGGGTTTTCAAGGCAAGGGTTGCAGCAGCGGCGGTAGCAGCAACAGCAGCAGCTCCCGGAGCTTGTTAAAAAACACGGGTTCAGGGCCTCCCTGGTGGCGCAGCGATTAAGCGCTGTGCTGTGGAGCTATCGGCAGCGGCCATGCAAGTTTGAAGCCCGGCCGGGGAGAATCCCACATGGTGCGGCAGACCTCTCCTGTCTCGCCCGCTGCTCCCCTCAGCAGTGTATTTCTGATCTGCCTATTCTGCTCCCCACTCTGCCTTTGGTGAAGCCTCTCGCCACTCCACACCTCTGGCCTGTACCCCAGCTGTATGTATAAATAAATAAATCTTTAAAAAAAAGAAAAACACGGGTTCACAGTCTCACAACAGTCCTCCTCAAGACGAACCTCAGGGTTGGGGCCCAGGCACTGTGTTAAGCAGCCTCCTGGAGCTGCTGAAGTACATTCAAATGTGAGAACCATTGGCCCAAATAAGCTCTTCCTCACTACTCTGCCTGGGAGGGGGCCACAATTACCCCCATTTTCCAGAAGAGAAAAATCAAGGCAGAGAAAGGAATTGAGTGAGACCTGGTCCAGTCAACCCTCCAGAGGCGGAGAGGGGTGACTGCCAGGTGACCCCCCTGCAGGCCATGGGGAAAGGGGGTCAGGACTCTTCCCTAGGAAAATGACTCTTTGTCAATCATACAGCTCTGTCCCTTTCCTTCCCCTCTCATCTCCTGCCTCAGTCTCCCTATTCTCTCTACTTCAACATGGGAAGTAGAAAAGATGGTTTCTCTTAGCTTTCCTACCAAACCTGGGTCCTACCACCTTGCCACGTGGGAAAACTCATCATGTCTTCATTGCATGTCAGGGGTGGGGACCCCAGGCGGACTTCCTCCCTCTGGTATGTGCTTGCTCCGACCCATCCCGTTGCCTTTCGGACTTGCCTCTTGTGTAGTTCAACCTGAAATTCTGTGCTCAGACTGAGTCTAGATTTCCGGTAGCGATATCTCTGCTGTACCTGCCACAGGGCATGCTCCGCCCAAGTACCGCTTTGGCACCCCCACCCCCTGCCGTACCTCCCTCTAACATGAGCCAGCTCCTCTCGCCTCCCTGTGAGAAGGCTGGGCCCCAAGTGAGGTGGTGCCGGAGCACCCGTGACAACAACCGCTGTCTCTCTCCCTCCAATGCGGTATCTCACCCCTCTGAGCTCAGAACAGAGATCAAGAAAAAAGGCTTTCTTCTAACAGGAAAACCACAGCATTTCCTTGCTTGAGGTAACTGCTTTGGGGCGCAACAGAAGTTCCCAACCCTGACTGCCAATGCCCATTGTTTCCTGAACCATCAGCCTACTCGCTTCCCCTTCCAGAAGCAGGCACCGGCATCCTACCCTGGGCAGAATGAGCAAGAGGGGGAGAAGGTGACAGTGTTCTTGGGGGTGGTGTTTCAGCCAGACCGCAGAGGATGGGTGGGACTGGGCAGGGTAGAAGAGGGGAGCACAGCCAGAGCAGAGGCCCACAGGTTGAGGGGGGAGAGTAGGGCAGGGACTTTCTGTAGGGCAGGCTGTGGTGGAGGCAGTGCACCCACCCGATGCTGCCTTTACATTGCATTGAAAGGGCCTGTGGGGATCCCTTAAATTTGGGGGCCAGGTCTGAAATATTGTGATATATCAGGAAAAAAAAAATATATATATGTATTTGGTCTTCATCCATAGCTTCCAAAGTCCCTGGAATTTCCTAGGTGTTGTGAGTGACAAGGTGTCTTTTGCTATGTTAATGAGAGCACATTTGGGGTTGGTTGTCATGGAAACCAACCTGGTAGGACCTTTAGTCCTGCCCCTTGATGTTAGGGAGGAGAGGGGGCTGGAGAGCAAGTTCAGTTACGCATGGCCAGTGACTTCTCAATGGTTCCTGTGGAATGGAGCCTCTGTAAAAACCTGAAAGGAGCAGGCTTCAGACACCATGCGAAGGTTTAGGGAGATGGTGGGTGAAGAGGGCAGAGGTGCTCCATATCCTGGTCCTGTGCGTCTCTTCCTGAATAATGTCCTTTGTAATAGCCTGTGACCTAGCAAGTTTCTCTGGGTTCTGTGAGCAGCTCCAGCCAGTTAACTGACCCCAAGGAGGGTTGTGGGAAGCTCTGGTCTGCAGTCAGTTGGTCAGAAGCACAGGTAACAGCAGGCCTGGGGCTGGCATCAGAGGCGGAGGAAGGTCTTGGGAGCCTTCCCTGCGGGATCTGAAGCGCTCTGGGTAGATAGGGTCAGAAGGAGCTGAGTTCTCAGAGCCCCTGCTGGTGTGGGGGAGGCGCGCATACCCCATGGCACAGGGATCTTTTTTGTGCATCTTTCACTGCTGTTGTTCAGCAAATATTTGCTGAGTTGATGTGCAAAGGAGGTGAATGCTGAGAGGCCCATGAGTCTGTGCGTTAACTTCCCTTTAATGCATGAAGCTGAGCCCCCAGGCCTGAGTGAGGTTTCTGGCTAGTCTGAGGTTGGGGGACACAGAAGAGCGATGAGGTCTTCAGACAGCAGAGGTGGGAGGCCAGAGGTTTGGGCTTTTTCTGGGGTCATTTAACACCCGGCTTTTGCTCTTCCTGTTGCTTCCCCCCACTCTGTGTTCCTGCCTGCCCTCCAGGGGCCTGAGAATGAGCATCCCACAGGACAACAGGACGAGAGGCGCTTGGCTGTGAGGAGGCCAGAGTTCCGCTCACCAGCCCCCACACCGAATCCATTTTCCCAGTGTCAGCCCCAAGCCCCTTACTTCCTCTCCCTCTCTCCTGCCAAGTTTCTATGATGAGGAAGTGACCCAGGTTGTCATGGTCACTAATTCTTCCCACAAGATCCCCTCAGGTTGGTGCGGTACAGGGCCACCTGATCTAAGCCGAGGCCCTGACTGCCAGGCAGGACAGGCCCGGTGTGTGGGGACACTTCCCGGAGGAGGTGGGGCAGGCAGGGCCCTGGCAAGACTCTGAGGCAAAGGACTAGGCAGGGCTGTGAAGTCTTCCTTAGCGGGGCTTCAGGATGGTGGAGTCCTTTATTTTGTTTTATTTTAGATTTTTGAATCCCCTGACTCATCTTGGGGCGCACCATACAAGCTTGTAAATGGGTGGATAATGGATACGTGGCCCACAGTTAAAGACAGGAAAGACTGAATGGTCTTACTAACCCTAGCGCATGGGACAAAGCAACCCTTGTTGAGCACCTGCTGTATGCAGTCAGCTGAGCTACAGGCCATGACTCTGGTGGACGCAGCAGGTGAGCCGGGAGGGTTCAGCTCCTCCCCTGCTGCTCTAAAGCGCCCTGCACTTTCCCACCTTCAGCCTTTGCTGGACAGGAGGGCACCTTCCTCCTCTAGTCCTTTCCCATGAGGTGCCCTCCTTGGTCCTGCTCTGCCATGCTTCTCTGGCCCTCGAGCCTGATGGGGACCTCAGGAAGCTCTGGCTTCCACACCTGACTCCCCACCTGCTCTGAACCTGTGTGGCTGGACCGTGTCTTGGGTTTTGTTTCTCTTTTGCTGCTGACTTGCCCGAGACTTGGCCTGGCACTCCCGCCAGGCTCCAGCTCCTCCAGCTCCTCCGAGGAGCACCATGAGCCTGGTCCTGAGCCTGCCCTCCATCCCTGCTTGGGGCCCCACTGTTGGCACCCCCAGAACAAAGGCTGCCCTTCCAGGGGCTCCCAGCACCAGGTCTCTGGGCCAGGGAGTGGCTGGTCCCCACCAAAAAAATGGCCTAATTTGCCCAGGCAGGCTTCTCAGTCCCAACAAGCAGGGTGACCCCAATTCCTCTGACTCACTGAAGGATCTGCGAGACTGTAAGGAGCCCCGATATTTATGAGTTTCTCTGTAGCTTAGTCTGCTGGACATTGTGACTGTCTGAGCAACTCCTGAAGTGACTTTGACTGTCCTGGGGTGACAGCGAGGACTCAGGACTCATAGAGAGAGAGAAGAAGTGACCATCCCAGGGTCACACAGTAAATAGAGAAGGGGGACCTTGTCCTCTTCACCCTCCTGTAACGATGCCAGGTGTCAGGGCACCCAGACCCTCCCACTTCAGAGCCCTAAAGTATGGGGCAAGATGTAGACTACTTTCCCACCTTGCCTACCTGACTCTGCCCCACTCTAGTCTACCCATTAGTGGCTCTTCCTTCCCCGTGTTAAGTAGCCTGTGCCGCACAGTCCTGGAGTGTGGGATCCATCTCGGCCCTGCCTGGGGCACCCTCTCCAAAAATCACCCCGCCACCACCAAGGAGGTCACCTCTTTTCTGGACTATTCTTCTTTTCCAACTGGCCAGGGAGGCAGCCGGCAGGCAGGAGGCAAGTAGGGACAGCAAGGTCCCTCAGCCCCACAGGGAGAGTAGCACCCCTGAGGAAGGGGAGCCACAACTTCCATTCATTGCTTACTGTGTCCTGAGCCCTCTCCTCTGAGCCCAGCCTGCCCTTGGGAGGCCCTCAGGCCATGTTCCTGCACAGCAGCCCACTGGAGGAGGCAGATGAGGCCCAAACTCAGAGAGGTAGAGAGGTCTGCTCAGAGTCACACAGCTCCCAGAGAGCTGGCGGGGACTAGCTCTCCCATGTCCCTGCTCCTGCTTGCTCTCTGGTCCAAAACGTGGCTCCTCTGGGCATCTCCCCTAGTTCATACCACTTAAAGCTTCTTCTAGGCCTTCCCATGTTTTCTCTAGCTCCAGGCTGGAAACGGGAACCAGCCAGGGTTCTTGCACCTGCGGATGGCCCAGAGAGTGTCGTAGCTTCAGGACACTCTGGCGAGTAGCCCATTCTGGGCTTTGACTGCAGCCTTCGGGGCCATCTTCCTTGGCAGGGCCGGACCCTCACAGGCTTGACCTCCAGGGGAGCAGATGCAAGGTTCAGGGGCTGCTTTGGCTGCTGAGGGCTAGGGGCTGACCTTAGAGCGCCCGGCTGGGAAGATGCATCTGAGCCCTTCCAGCACTTGAAGTGGAATGCTCCGTCTGCCCCTCAGCCTGGGTTGGTCTTCCCCCTTGGGGAGTCCATGCAATCTCAGGGCAGGCCCTCATGTCCACTGTTGGCAAGTTCTCCCTTAGCTGCCCTCAATTCATCACCCTCTCCCCAGAGTCTCCCCTGAACCAACAGAGCTGAGCCCAGGATATGCTTAAACCTTCAAGAAGGCTGTGTTGTTATCCTACTCAACAATAAGGAGATGGAGGTACAGAGAGTGTCAGTGACCAACTCAAGGTCACACAGCTCAGACAAGTTGTGGCACCAGAACCCATGCGGTCCCCTCCTGGTGGCTCCTGTCTCTGGCCACACCTTCCTGAAGCCCAAGTGGGGGACCGCTATAGGGCCTGCTCCTCCCACTCAGGACTCAAGGAACTAGGTGGACTCCACCCAGCTGGTGTGGCTCTACGCACCTGAGGACAGGCGGACTGGGGCCCCTGCCCAGGGCCTTGCCGGCACTGAGACAACACGCTTTTCTCCATACACAGAACCTGCACTCCCCCGAGTCCCCAGGGGCCACCCAGGCCCTCCTGGCTTTGCCCAGCCCACCCCGTGCCAGGAAGCACTAAGCCCTGTCTGAGGGCCTGGAAATGCCCATGCAGCCGGGGAGGGAGCCAGGGCCGGACCACTTACTTGATCTCGGTCTGGCCGCCCGCCTTCCGGGCTATCTGCACCAGCTCCTTCCCATAGCGCTCCTCTGCCTGGGCTCTGCAAGGACACAGTGTGGCCGTTGACCCCCTTCACTTCTGTTCTGCAGGTCCCTCACACACCTGCGCCAGAACCCGAGGATCCCCCTGCAGCCCCGGGTGCAGGCTGGCCCTGCAGGCTCCTCCTTGAGGATATGAATTCCTGGGCCTCTAACTCGATGTTGGCCAGACACAGGCCATTGGATGCTCGCCCGCATGGGGGAGGCCGAGGTCTGGGGAAGCACAGGGGGGTCAGAGCAGGGGTTGCCCTGAAAGCAGCTTCACTGGATGGGGTCCCCTGCCGCCTCTGAGCAGCCAGGTGAGGGTGCCTCCTCTCGGCGCCCCGCCCTGCCTGTCTGGGCTCACCTCTGCCTCAGCAGTTCCTCCATGTCCTTGCACATCTTCCTGCCATCCAGCAGCCGCTGCAGTAGCACCTCGTAGCCCGTATGGGCGGTGAAGTCCCGACACTGCGACACAGAACACAGGGTCATGTGAGGGCCACTCGGGCCGTGTGGGGGGAGCCTGATCTGGTAAGGACCCTCCTCCATCTGCTTCCATTGTTCCATTCAAGGCTCTTGGGATCCAGGACCTGGCTTCATAGGTTCACAGTAGTCCCCGAATCTGCACAGTGCCCACGGGAGGGTCCCCTACCTGGTGTCAGATCTCACAGTCCAGACATACCAACTTTACCCTACATAGCCCTGGAAAGGGCCACCAAGGCAGTAATGATAACCTATGAGGGACCCGGCACTGCACACTCCTGTCCCGCCCAATAACCCTGTGATCTCAGGGGGTCCACATGAAACACTGAGGCATGGGGGTGAGCTGTGCCCAGGTGACTCAGTTTGACAGCATTTGGCTCTGGCCCATGTTCTTCCCCTCTACACCACACAACTTCCACAGTGGTATAATGGCACTGTCATTTCTCAATCAGGAACTGTGCCCGTTGCTACTCTGGGCTATGGGGGCCCAAGCAATCCTCCTGCACCCACCCGGTGAAGTGGTCAGGACCAGGGCACTTCTGACAAGGACATCTAGCACACCTAGGATACACCTAGTACATCCAGGACACCTAGCACACCTAACACACCCTAGTCTATCTCTTAACCAGGGGGAGAGGGCATCTGGGGAAGCCTCCAGGACACAGCCTCTGTCATCTGACACTTGCTCATCCGTCCTGGTACTCTACTTTCTCATTCTGAAGTGGGCCGAATTGCTGGGGTGGAAAGTTGGAGGAGGGAGGGAGCACTTGAGGGCTATGTGGGACAGGTCTCCTGGGACATCCCTAGACCCAGAGAGTGTTGGGGGCCAGGCCACCCCCTTCCAGCTCTTGTGGGCCCTGCGCCACACATGTGTGTGCATGCGCGTGCACACACACACACACACACACACGCACACACACACACACACACACATCCCTTACTGCCAGGGTAGGGCAATGGATCCTGGAGGAGGAGAAACGCTATGTTGATAGTAGGGGCTTCTGTGTCCTTAGCTGAGTTTGACTCCCACGCCGTTTCCCCAAGAAGGATCCCAGGTTCCCCAGTGTGACACAGAAGCCCCGGCCAGGTGTCTGCAGATCAGGCAGTCCCTGGGATTCGGCATCTAGTCTGCTTTCTCTTCCATCCCCACAATTCCCCAAAACCTTAGAGACTGAACCACACCTAAACCCCTCTCAGAGATCAGAGAATCTAAGAGGTGTCCCCAAGGCCATACTCTTGGGGAAGTCTAGTCTAACATATCCTAGAGGCAAAAGCTGGTGTTGCTCCTTTCTTGAGGCTCAGAGTCAGCTATCCACAGGGTGACAAGCAGGTGTCTAGGCTGGTCACCCAAGAAGGAAGATGGAAATTGTCCCCCATCCCGAGACCCATCCTGAAGCAGACATCAGCTCCAATGTCAAGGCCCGGCCAGACTTCCATGCCCACCAACTAACCAACAGATTGTGGATTCCCACAATCCTTCAGCCTCTGCCCTCCCTCCAGACCCCCAGGGCAGAAGTCTGTACTAGTGGAAAGGAAAAGGAATCTGCAGCCTTAGCTCTCTGCCCTCTCCTTATGAGCTGGACACCTGCCTTCTGAGCCAAATTCCACAGACCACCAGAACTGGGGAGCTTGTCCAGCGTTCCTCAGTCCTCAGAGAAATTGAGGCCCAGAGAAAGAAGGGCTAGTTTGAGGTGATGCAGGCAGAGGTAGGGCAGGAATCTGGATTTGCAGTGGAGCTGATCCAGTTATTACTGTGTTGCCTCTGGGGCAGATGGTGGTGCGCTGAGCTGGGAGACCCCAGCTGGAGGCAAGTCTGCTGAAGGACCTCTGCGCCTCCTGCAGTCCCACACCAGCTCGACTCTCCAGGGAACTCTGCATCTTTATTAAGAGCCCACTGTGGAAAGAAGCAAAACCAAACTTACACTGGCCATTCTGGAGCAGGTGGAAGGCGATGAAGGGCCCTGCAGGAGGGTCCCGGGAGCTCAAGTCCCCCAAGTGCCGCAGGCTCAGGGATCTTGTCCAACCCCTGCTCAGAGCCACCGTGTTGCCAGCAGGAGCTGCGGCTGAGTGAGCCACAGTGACTAGACTATTCCCGGGAAGTAGCTATTCTCAGGGGTTACTCATGATGTCTGCCCAGGGCTACACCCCATCTCCCAATCCCCATGGCCTCCTTCACCCGCACCCCAGCCCCTTTCTCAAGAGGCCAGGTTCTGATTCATCGCTCAGAGTTGGGCCAGTTGGTCACAGTTGTTGCTGAGGAAATGAATGCCCCGGCCATTCAGTCATTCCATCTGCCAGTCCTGCAGCCCACAGGCCCCCCTGGCCCCCCTCCCCACACCTACCCAGCTTCACCCTGTGTCAGGTCCCTCCTGTATAGGCTGAGGCTGACATTTCCAGAAGATGGTAGCTACCAGGGGGCGGGGGCTCTCACCTCCTCTAGCTGCCTGAAAGCTGCCCACAGCCAGGCCCTTTGTGAAACAGCCATTTATTGTTGCCCACTGGTCACTTTGCCCCAAGAACAATACTGCCGTCGCCATACTAAAAACTTCATACAGCCCAGGGAGCTAAGGATGAAGACAAGGAGGTCCAAAGAGGGGACAGGACTGCCCAGGGTCACTCAACTGGTAAAAGTCAGAATCTGGGCTAAGAACCCAGGTCAGCCTGTCCCCAAAGACACATGCCTAGAGCAGCCCACACCCTGGTTTTCATTTTGAAACATTAAAAAATGGTCTTAAAATATAAACTTTGAAAATGATTACTCAAATTCTGTCCATCGCAAATCAAAGCTGTATTTTGGGCTATCATTTTTATCCAGGGTCCACAGAGGCCAGGTCTGTACCCAGGCTGGAGGGTGCCACCCTAGAGAGGCAGCAGTCAGGAGCCACACCCATCATATGGCACAGGGGTGTCTCCTCTGGTCAGGGTGCCAGGTAGCGAGAAGTTGCAGTCCCTTCCTGTGGGAGGCCACTAGATGCAAGGCCCCAGGCCTCGCCATCCATGCTGGGAGGCAAGGTTGGGCCTCCCTTTCTCTGAGAAGGGGTCAGGCAGCTGCAGACTGTCTCCCAAGGCCTCAGGAGGAGGCTTCCCGAAAGCTCTGGGCAGGAGATGCATATTCCCTCCTCAGCCTGTGGCTGCCTGGTGCTGGTCTGCCCGGGGACAGTCCACTGCTTCCTTCTCTTGGTGGTGTGAACCTTTGTCTAGGCGGTGGCTGCCTGGTCCTGCCTTGCCCCCAGGCAAGTAGAGAAGCAGTCTGCACCCTCTGTGACTTCCTACTTTTCCTGCTGCGTAACTTGGTGGTTGCAGGGTCTGACCACACAGACCAGGGCCCCAAGCCAGCCACTTCCCCTCTTGGGACCCACTTTCCTCACTGAGGAAGTGAACATGGAAGCCGACCTCTTTGCTAGGCCTGCCAGCCACCCTTTGGGCACGGGCCCTCAGGCCTAGTCTGAGAGACTGGACAGAGCTCGGCAGATGGGCTAGCCCTTCACACCCTACCCTGCAACCCTGGCTGTTCTCAGCCTCTTCTTCCCTCCCTATAACAATGGGCCTAACAGTTCCCGTCACCTAAGCTTGACCTGCAGAAGGTAATGTGTGCAGGTGAGCAGGGTGAACGCAAGGTCAGAGCTGGCCTGGAGCCGGTGGTGACAACCCCCACTTTACAAATTACCTAGTTTGCCTGGGACCTTCTGGACACAGTAAGTCCAAGAAATTGGCTCTGAACCTTCCATCCCTGCAGTTCTTTGCAAAGCCTTCAGTGGCTATTCAGCAAGTAATGGCAGCCCAGGCCTGGCCCATCCCTGCCTGCCACTGCCTCTCCAGACATAACCTCCCCCAGGCTGGCCATTTCCCCACCACAGTCCATACACATTCCCTACTCCCAGCACCAAAGGGTCCATTAAAGGCAGCAGAAACTTTTCTAAATGCTCAGTTACAGGGAATTCCAGAATGTAAAGGACCTCAGAGGAGAGCTAACCGTCTAAACTTGGAGGGAAGGGCCCAGTTCCCATCAGCCAAGAATAAACTGGGGTGTCTTGGTGAAGTTGCTTGCCTTCCTATGAAGTAGGTACAGGAAAAAGATGGCCTTCCACTGCCTCTCCCACTGGGAAGCTTTTGGGCGCCACGGTGACCAGCAGCTGCATCTCACCTAGAGCAGTTTGAGGACAGGAGGTGGGCTGCAGTGACCTGGGGAGCTCAGGGGGAGGTACCTGGGCTGGACATCCTGACATGTCTAGGAATTGACTCTGAAATTTTCCTGGGAACCAGGTGGAGGAGTGGAAGGTGGCCAGGAAGAGCTGTCATGTAATTCTGCCCACAAGCTCCCTGATGGGGAGGGAAGAACCCCCAAAGTTGTGAGGAGTGGATTGCTGAGTGTAGCTGTGAGGGAGCAGGAGTGGACAACTGCAGGAATACAGGGGTGAGGTCACCAGAGAACCTGCCAAGGGGCCCAGGAGAGAAAAAGCTGACCCAAGACATCTCCATCAGCTGCACCGTCCTCAGACAAATAAGACCTTCTACCCCTCTTGAGTCACTCATCCTGAGTCCTGCGGAGGTGCCAGAAGCAGTGAGTGTGGAACAAGGCTCGTGAGGAAACAGACCTGTTCTCTCTCCCCACGGTAGGTGCCAATGCGAAGCTGGGAGACCAGGGTGGGTGAAATTTTGATATCAGGTTGAATGATGGGAATGAATTATACCTGAAAAGGACCAGAAAAGCCCTAACACGTATCCAAGAATGGGGAAAGGAGATTAAAAGTGGGCTTGGAAGGCAAAAGAAAGAAATTAATGATGATCAGAAAGGAAGAGTCTATGGTCACTCTCCCCAGTTCAAAAGTCATTTTGTAAAATGTTAACCATTCTTGTTGTAGACCTTCCTCTTGTTGGTGTGCTCTTGGGTTGATAAGTCAGTGAGTAGCATCCAGGCTCTTTCCACAGCCTCTCAGCTATTACCCTCTAGTGGGATTCATCTTTACCAGTATTGGCTGCCAAATAGAGGAAGGTAGAGCGCCAAATTCCCAGGTACGACTTGATGGATGGATGGATGGATGGATGGATAGATGGATGGAAGAATGGATGGATGGACAGATGGGCAGGTAGATGGATGGATGGAGGACCAGAGACTTCAATAAGCAAGCTGGTACTTATCCAGAGTATCCCAGAAATAGGGGTAAAGAGAGCATTCCATGCCAAGGCCCTTGAGGAGCCACTGAGAAACACTTTCCTGCAGACCTCTGTGGGGCCATGAGCAGCCCAGGGAGCATCTTGGTTGCTGTTCCCAGAGATGCCAATCAGGACTCACAGGTAAAGGCAGGGGAACCAACTCCAGCTCAGTTCAAGGAAGGGTTTTCCAAGAGCCCCAGATCGGGAATGCAGGGTGAGCTCCTTTAATGAGGGCTTCCCTGGGCAGCACATTCCCCATCACCAGTATCTATAAGCAGGTCAGTGTTCCCAGAGAGGACTCAGGCCTCAGAGGATGTGTTGAAGTAGGTGTTTAAATCTGGGTGCCCTCTGACTCAAGGACTTGAGGGGTCCATGCAATCACCCCAGGATAAATGTGGGGGAGAAGGGACCAAGAAGGCAAAGCACGACAGCTAATTGCGTGTGGTTGATGAGAACTCTGGGACCATTAGGCTGACAGGTACATAAGATCAGGGGTGAGTTTCCAGAGGGCCCCAGCTCTTCACTGAGTCATAGTCTGATGGCCCCTCCAGGGCCTCATGGGATCCCTCACCACAGCGGCTGAGCAGCCCAGTCACTGAGGCCCTGAGATGGCAGGGCCCCTCAGATTGGGTCCTGGCTAGGCCCCAAGGCACTGGAGAGTCACAGGCCTGTGGCTGATAGGTCGCTCTGCAGCCTTGGGGGGGCAGGCAGTCAGAACTCTGTGAACTCTGAGGGGCCCCCAGCAATCCCACGAAACTTGGTGGGGTGGGGGATGGGCAATGAGAGCACCAGAAGAGGGCCTTCTGTGCTCCCACTTGGAAATGTTGACCACAGGGACTGTTGTTTAGGGAAAATGAGGATGAGAGCAGTCCAGGCGTACACAGCAGTGCATGGGGAGGCCAGGTTTAGACCAAGGCCTGGCTAGTTGGCTGGGAAGTCATGTTCTTTTAAATAGGCCTCCATGATTAATGACCGGAAAGGAGAGTGGGCTGGTCACGCGCTCCATCCTGATTCTGTAAAGTGCTGTCCCGTTCTCCTTCCACTCAATTCTCAAAGGCCCAGCTTCTCCTCCTGCTTTGTGAAACCAAAGCATGTAGAGAAGTGACAAGGGACAGCAGGAGTAATACAAGGCCAGGCAGGGGCCTGGAGGTGGGAATGAGCCCCGCAGGTGAGGGCCTTGAAAGTGTAACGTCAGGAGCTCTCAGGCCCTGCTCATCGGCCACAGTGAGAGGGGCAGAGAGGCAGCCTGAGGTCGGAGTGGGGAGCCCTGGGTTAGGCAGAGCAAGATGTGGGAACTTCGCAGGAGGTAAGTGAACCAGGACCAGGTTCCCAGTCTGGGGAAGGGAACCGAGTGGAACACAGGCAGATGGAGGCCAGGGTTCCACCCCTTATCAATTCAGTGGACACTTTGATGTCAGTGCTGGGCTGTCATTGCCCCATGCTGCAAATGAGCAGCCCTCCCACAGCACCTCCACCTGCCAGGGGACACTAGCCTAAGGGAGTCCAGGTGCTAGGGTGGGGGAGAATTTGGGCACTGGGCTCCAGGCCCAGGTGCCCCCGTGTACACAGGCTGTCTGAGCTTGGGCAAGTCACTTAATCTTCTGAGCACAGATTCCCTTCTCCACAAAATGAGTGTGAAAAAATCAACCCCTTGCAGAGGCTCAGAGAACTAAATCTAGGTAGGAGTCCAGTTCAGATGCCCTGACACTCAGTGAGCACCTGAGATACACTGATCATTGTGATTAGAACATATTGAGGAAAAAAATAAAAACAAGAAAGGAAATTTAAAAAGACAGCAGGGTTTGAATACCTAAGCTGTCATACTCATCTTCTAATCTCTCACCCTCAATTTTTTCACAGGGGAAGTGGGGTGACTACTTTGGCTCTGTACCCTCATAGGGCTGTTATAGGGTCTTGCTGGGTGGTTGTGAATTGCTGCAGGTGTGCGCACTGGCAGTCTTCCCTGGGCTTGGGACTTGCTCAAAAGATAGAGATGGGCCCCTGGAACTGAGAGGGATCCCCAACCCCAACCCACACCTTTCTGCAATGGTAGAGACAGATCTGCAGTCTCTGAAGAAGGCCCGAGGACTCCTCTGTTGGCCTCATCAGTTTCTAGGCCTCAGAGCTGACCTGAGGGTGACCTCCAAGACGGGGGCTAGCTGGGTTCCCGCACGTGGGGCTTGTTGCACGTGGGGCTTGTTGCCCTTGTAGGACACTGATATGCATGTCTCCGTGCCTCAGTCTTTTCACTACACAAGTCGATCCCTACAGACAGGGAGTTGGAGGCTCAGAGAGTGGAGGGAATCACCAGGGCTACCCTGGGAATGTCATAGGATCCAAGCAAGGCACTGGGTTCTAGAGTGTGAGAAACAAAAGTGGTTCCCTTCAAACACATGTTCTGTGTTGCAGACTGGGAATAATTGCCTTGCCCAACACAGGCATCAGTGCCTAGAGCCATGCTTTGTGAAAATGTGTCTCTAACCAGAACAAGATGCCACTGCCTGGATCCTGGCGTGCCAGGTTCCCTGAGAGAGCCCTGTGCTCTCTGGGGCCGCTCACTGCTTAACTTTCACACTCAGTCTCTTACATGTGTCCACATGCTGGTAAGACTCAGACCAGATTTTTGGACCCTAGTGTAGAAATACCTTAACACTAGGTTTGGGGGATCTGAGGAGCGGGATGAAATCCAGCAGCCACATGACATCTCCTGCCCTGATGTGGCCTAGACATCAGCCACCCCTGCTGCCCAGTCAATTTCCATCCTGAGAAGCACTGCAGACACCAACATGCTCTCTGTGCTGTGCAGTCCTCAACACCCCTTCTTTGTTCAGTATCTCCAATAGCTCCGGGGACACTCAGCCAGACTTCTGTGCTGATCCCCTGCCACACCAACCCTGCTTTCATGTACTGGCCCCAGCTGGCCTCCTGGCCCTTCCTACCACCCATATCTTGGCCCCAACTGACTGGGAGAGTGGGCTCAGAGTCCATCCAGGATGAAGAGAAAATATTCAGGAGGTAACCATAAAGGTGACCTGCCAGCTAGGAAGTGGGGAATGGGAGGGAATCAGAAGTCCTGATTTTCAAAGGCCCCTCAGATTCAGGTAGATGAGGCCAGGGTTGACATCAACTGCTTACAGGACCTTTGCATGATCCACTGAGCAGGTCAGTGACCCTTGGCTATGGGGCAAGATTCCTGGAATAGTGAAAGCAGGTGTCTCTTCAGGAATATTCAGAAGCTATGGGCCTTCACAGGGGGCAGAGGCAGGGCAAATACACAAAGAAACACATTGCCCCCATGGGCTTCTTTGAGGAACGTGTCCCTCCAAGTGTTCACAGGCTGGGAGAGATATGGAGGGTTTGTCATAGATTGGTGTGCAGTCTAGTTTGGGCAATGTCTGGCAAGTCCAAACCTCAGTTCCCTCACCTATAAAATGGGGACAATAAAAGCACTTCCACTCAGGCCCCCAAATAGCCAAGGGAAAAAGGATAAAGTGGAAAAAGGACAAAGTTGGAAGATGCACATTTCCTGATTTCAAAACTAACTACAAAGCTATGATAAGTAAAATAGTGTGGTACTGTCATAAAGACAGACACATAGATCAATGAGAAAGAAGAAAGAGTCCAGCAATAAACATTTGCATATTGGTTAATTGATATTTAACAAGGATGTCAAGACCATTCAGTGGGGGAAAAGACAGTCTTTAAAAAAAAATGGTACTGGGAAAGCTGATTATCCACATGCAAAAGAATGAAGCTGAATCAGTATTTATACCATATACAAAAATTAACTCAAAATGGATCAATAATATAAATGGAAGAGCTAAAACTGCAATGTTATGAAAAAAAAAACATAGGAGAAAAACCTTTGTGACCCTGGATTTGGCATCATCCAACCTGGCTATGTTACCAAAAACACCTAATCAAAGAAAAAATAGATAAATTGGATTTTATCAAAATGACAAAATATGCATCAGAAGACTCTAGCAAAAGAGTGAAAAGACAATCCACAGATTGAGAGAAAATATTTGCAGATCACATATTTGAGAAGGGTTTAATATCCACAGCATATAAAGAACACTTACAACTCAACAACAAAAAGACTAATAACCCAATTCAAAAGTGGGTAAAAGATTTGAGTAGATGTTTTGCACAGAAGATATACAAATGACTGACAAGTACATGAAAAGATGTTCAACATCTTTAGTCATCAAGGAAATGCAAATCAAACCCATAGTTTGATGCTATTTAATGCCTACCAGTACAGCTGTGAGGAAAACAAGATATAAAGTAACAAGTATTAGCAAAAATGTGGAGAAATCAGAGGCATTATTTGATGGGAATGTAAAATGCAGCAGCTACTGGGGAAAACAGTTTCTAACTAGTCAATCATGGGATTACCATATGATCCAGTAGTTTCATTCTTTGGAGTAGTCAGAAAAGAATCAAAAGTGGGAATTCAAACAGGCATTTGTACACTTATGTTGATGGCAGCACTAGTCTTAATAATCAAAAGGAGAGGGGAAATCCAAGTTCAGATGAATGGATAAACAAATTAAAGATGTAAAATAGAATTTTGTTCAGCCACAAAAAGGAATGAAATTTTGTTACATGTTACATTGTGGATGAACCTTAAAGACTGTATGCTAAGTAAAATGATCCGGGCACAAATGGACAAATATTGTATTTGTATTTGTATTGATTGATTTATTTAAGTTTCTTAGCACAGGCAAATTGACAGATAGGTAACAGAATAGAAGTAGAGGCAGAACAGGGAGGGATGGGAAGTTAACTGCTTGTGGCTATGGAGTTTCTGGATGGGTCACCGGAAAGTTCTGGTAGTGATGGTTGTATGACATTGTGAATCTACTTAATACCACTAAATTGCACACCTAAGAATGGTTAAAATGGTAAGTTTTGTTATTGTTCTTTCCACAACAAACAAAAAGTAATTATATGAAGTGCTAAGGCTAATACAAAACAAAATAAACCTTAACCTCTTCTTAATCTCAGGTGAGTCCAACAAGCCCACACACCTGGTAAAGCAGATGTTTGCTCAGTATCAGCACAGCCATGAGTCCAGAATCTCCACAGTTGCCAACAACGTTCTTGGCCTGGACTGAGTTTTGGAAACACAGAACTCTGAACAATGCTGATATCCAGGCACCCCTCCTCCACAGATTCAGATGGAATTGGTCTGGGACATGGCCTGGACATCAGGATTGTTGAGAACTATGGTTCCCCTTAGTTCCCCTTGCCCCTTGTCTGATCGTATCTCCGGCCACTCTCCACCTCAGTTGCTCTGTCTGGGCACACAGACTCCTGGCCCCTTGACCATTTCTAGCACTCCCCTCTCCTGCCTACCACTCCCTCCTCGCCTCCCTGCTATGGCTCAATTTCTGTTTGCCCATTTTTGCAGCTAGGAAGCCCTCTGAGTTCCATCTGGTTACCCCATCCCCATCCTGGTTGTTGGACCTTGGAGCTCCAGCTGTCACTTCCTGCTGCCCAATAGTGTATGCCTGTTAACACCAGAGAAAGGGGCTGTCACTCGCCTGCATGCTCTGCCACCCATTGCGCAGGGTTCCAGCTCTCAGCAAACTGTTGCACGGCTGTGCTAACCCCAAGGACTGTGGGACCCAAGCTTGGCCCCCGAGTCGATGCAGGTGGTGCCCTCAGGCCCATCTCTCTTTTATGAGCCTCCGTTTTCTTGGTAAAACAGAAATAAGAATGCCAAATTCACAGGGCTATTGTTAGAGTTAAGTGTGTCCTGGGGCCTCCCTGGTGGCTCAGCGGTTAAGCTTAAGCGCTGCGCTGTGGAGCTGTTAGCAGCGGGAGATGCGAGTTCAACGCTGGGGGGGCGGGGGAGATTCCCACATGGCCCCACATGGCTCGGCAGACCTCTCCTGCCTCACCCGCTGCTCCCCTCAGCAGTGTATTTCCATCGACCTGCCTGTTCTGCTCCTCACAATGTCTCTGGTGAACCCTCTCATCTCCCCATGCCTCTGGCCTGTATGCATTGTATACAGCTTGTATGCATAAATAAATACATCTTTTAAAAAAAGAATTAAGTGTGTCTTGTTACTTGAAACAAAGGAAAGTCATTAGACTGACTCTCTAGTAGTCGAATTTCATATGCAATGGTGAAAAGAGTTGGGAAGGCATTTCAGGCTTGGGAGGATCCACTTGTGAGGCTCACCTTGTAGGTGCAGGTCACCCATTCCTATTCTGCTATCTCCTTAGGGTGAGCAACAGGATGTGGTCCCCTTTGCATTTCCCTGGGTCTCTCTATCTTCAAAACCCTATCTTAGCTGGGAATCACCCCAACATCCTACGGAAGGGGAAACACATTCATAGAGGAGAAATGATTCCCCTTGGGCACCCAGCAAGTGAGGGTAGAAGCCACATGGAAGCTATTGCCTTCTGAGCTGGAAGGCAGGGGCCTTCTGGAGCTGGCCTAGCAGAGCTGTGGCATGGGTAGTCCCCAGGGCACAGGGCACCACTCTCTTGCTTGAAGTCAGGCAGTTTCAATTTCCATATCATGATTCCAACATAGCAAGGTTTGCAATGACACCAGCACACTTGGGGAAGGAAGAGGATGTCCTTCTTAGGCCCCTTTGCGTGAGAGGAAACACCAGAGAGGGTGCAAAGGAGCAGAAGAAAGTATCTGCCACTGCTTAGCCTTGCAAACAGCCTTTCAAAACCCAGCTGGGACTTTCCTTCTTCTTGGTGACCTGCGAAATTCTCTCGACTGGAGACTGTCTTCCAAACTGCTGTGTCTACCCCCATTTGCCTGTGCCATTCTTCCACCAACAGTATTGGCCCTCCTGCCATCTCTTAAATCCTCACCCTCACTTCAAAGCCCAGGTGGGTCCTGTCCTCTCCATTCCAGAGGTTACCCATCAATATGCAGGTACCAGGGGCACCCAGGAAAGTGATGCCAGTCCCCTGGGAACAGAAGTGCAAATAGGGTCATTGAGACTATGTCTTGTTTTCCATCAAGAATGAAATTGAAGACCAGGATAACATTCTTGACCCAGGCCACTATGGTCAGTGAAGAAATTCTAGGTTGGGGCCTTCCTGGTGGCGCAGTGGTTAAGTGCTCTGCTGTAGAGCTGTTGGCAGTGGCGACACGAGTTTAACACCCGGCCAGGGAGATTTCCACATGGCGCTGCAGACCTAGCTGCCTCGCCCACTGTTCCCCTCAGCAGTGTATTTTCATTGCTCTACCTGTTCTGCTGCCCACTCTGTCTTTGGTGAACCCTCTCACCACCCCACGCCTCTGGCCTATACCCCAGCTTGTATGCATAAATAAATAAATCTTTAAAAAAATAAGAAAGAAATTCTATGGTGACCATCTGCAAGAATCACAAAATTGCAGCAAATATAACCACAAACCTCTGCAATCTTTTCATACCATCAGAGTGGGCCATGGCCTGCAGAGTGGGCACAGAAGAACCAGGCCCTGGGGCCCACACACCACAAAGTGTATGCAGAATATGTGGAAAGTTAGGGCTAGCAAACCCCAAACTCCATCTAAAGTACCATCTCAGCCTTGCAAACAGGATTGCTTAGTTTTGTTTTGTTTTTTACATATTTTCCCTTTAATGACTACATAGTGTGTTCATTTGCAAAAAAATTAGGGGGAATATGGAAAGAAAAAAATCAACCTCTTTCCAATGTCAAAGAAACCAATATCAGCCTATAGGGGGGCCACCGTCTGACCTACAGGGATCATAATTGACCCAAGAACAAACCTATAAACTGGACAAAGAACAAAGTCTCCTGAATCCAGGGCAGAAGGTGATGGTGTCCCACAGGCTGGGTGTGAGTTTCTGCTGTGGCCCTGACGTGTGGCCAGGGCCATGACTGCGCTGCCCAGGGCCTGTGCTGGAGACAGGGGACACCCTTCTCGCACAGGACCTGGGGGCCCAGAACAGCTGCTCCACACACTGGCACTGTTGCCACTCCCCTAGGGATGAGCTGAGACTCAGAGAAAACATTTTCATGGAACATGAAACAAAGGTCTTCTTTTTCATCTTTAATTGTGCCATTTTATGTTTGAAGTGATAATACACCTAACTGGTTCAAAAATCTAACAGTGTTTAAACAGCACACCCCACCAGCCCTGTCTCCCTGATGTCTCTTCTTGCACTCCCTCAATGAGTCCCCACTTTAATTAGCCCCCAGCTTGTCTTTGTTCCAAGGCTTCTCCTTGTTAATATGAACCGGTGCCAAAGCATGCCAACTGCCTCTACTTTTTACAATAGGTTGTTTACCAGACACACCATTTGGCTCTTCTTTTCCATGCAGTACCATGTCTTGAAGAGCTTTCCCAAGCGCTACAGAGAGAGCCTCTGACCCTTTGCGTCCTCACAGTCATGGCCAGAAAGGTGCTGGGCCAATCTTCTTCTCTACTTTCACATCTGCTCTAGCGGACCTGTTCCTCAGCCGCTGGCCTCAGCCTCAAGGAAACAGGGGGCCTTCCCTGTGGCAAATGCTCCCCTGAAGCCTGGGAAGCCTTTGGTTCCCAGCAGAGCCACTCTAGACCTGGCCTTCCTAGCCCCTCCCAGGCCGCTTTGGTCCTTCCTTCTTGCATAAAACGCTCTTGTCCGGGCGCAAAACGACTGCTACGGCCAAGTTCCAGCGAATCAGCCCTAGTGCTTCCCCCGGAAATGCCTCCTCCTCTGGGAATCTACCCAAGAACCAGGTAAAAATCCTCGATACTCAAGGATCATGGCGTCACCGTCCAGAATAACAAAAAATTGGAGTAACTTAAATGTCCAACAGTAGGGGATAAGATAAAAAAAAAAATCAGAGAAAATCTACCAAATCCACAAGCTGGAGGAGCAAGGAGTCATTAACATGGTGTCTTGAATATGAAGAAATCACACACACACCTTCACAAATTCATCATGAAGGGGAGGAGCGCTGCCGCCATTGTGAACAGACTTAATACTGAACCGAATGCAGAAAGGTGCAGACAGTACTTTTCACTTTATGTGTATTTTGCCACAATTGAAAAGGAAAAATATTAAATGCAAGGGGGAAAAAATTGGGGAGAACACAAAATTGTGTATACGTCATGCTTGTGAAACAGTCTAAGGAAACCTAGCAAGATAGTAGCAACTGTCTCTGTGTGAAGAGATCAAGACTTCCCCCGTTTTTCTCTCATTTCCCACCTTCCTTCTTACAGCCACGGATTTTGTCTCTTTAGAGGGTAGATACAGAGCTTGAAGTGCCAGAGCAGAATGAGTGCAGTGAACATCAGACTCTCCCGGCTGCACGGGGCCCTATGTGTGGGGCAGCTTTAGGACCTAGGATCCCCCTCTGCAGTCTCCTAAATGGGGAACTTCAGTCTCCAAATTGGAAAGGGGAAGAGGCACCCATGGGGGCAGGGAGGCCTGGAGGAAGCCCTCCCCACCCCCCCTGTCATCTCTGGTGAGTCATTCTGTCCGCTCCAGGAAGTGGCACCTCCCCCTGCCAGATGGGGAGCAAGCCTCTCCCTGCTCAAGACACAGAGGTTTCCATGAGCCCGGCCTCAATGAGGAGAGATGTGACCGCAAGTCAGAAGGAGAAGTTCAGGCTTGTTCTCAGTCCCCTTTGATGGCTCCCACTCACGGGGGAGGAGTCACAGTCTTATCTGTGGCCCAGCATCCCCGGCCCTTGCTTTTCCTGTTAGCAACCCCAAAAGGGATAGGATGTGGACCACAGTAAATCCTGGCCTAGAACTAGATTTTCACTCTCAAAACAACATCCGGTGGCATCTGCGAAAGCGCGATAGGCCTGGGGGAGGAGAAGGAGGGAAGACACATCCGGAGCACTGCCCTTGCGACCCAGTGGCGGGAACCAGTTCTGCTTGAGTCTCACGCATCTGATATTGGAGGCGGGGTGAAGCTCAGGGGTCCAGTTTAGGTTACATAGCAGATGCCTACTTGAAAGTATTCATAGAATATAGTTAAATGAAATGAAGGAGAAAATGGGCTCAGGAAGGCAGGTGAGACCCGGGAGACACCACTGCTAGGTCTTTCATTCTGTAAACCTTGAACAAGCACAATGAGCAGACGCCCCTGGCAGCACAGTCTGCCTGCTGGGAGCAGAGCCATGGGCCATAATGGTGCAGAGAGAGCAGGAGCCCTTCTCCAGGGTCTGCAGCACTTTGACTCAGCGCTGCAGCAGGTAACAAGAGAGCTCAGCCCTCTTCACTCGGACACCGGCATTCTCAGCCCCAGGCTGGCCCAGTTCTGAGGCTCAGCCACAGACTTCCTGCCTAGCCAGGTCGTTCTTCGTCACTGTGTGTATAGCAAAGTCAGGTTATCCCTTCTTTCCCCCTGTGGCCTGCCCACTCCCACCAAACCCCCGCAGCAGCCCGTGTCTCAATGCTCTGCCACAGATAAAAGGTTATAAATAAATACGGGGTGGCCACACCGACAGTACCACAAATACAGGCCACGGAAGGACCTGCCGGCTAGTTCTCACACTGACTGTCCCCACCAGTTCTGAGCCATTGGGTTAGCTTTTTATAATTTTTCTGTCTCCTCCCTTGCTATGGGCCTACCAACTAGGCCCGGCAACATTCATCAATCACCGACCGCATGTCAGGTTCCACGCAGACCCTCTTAATTGCTGCATCTACTAGTTAAAAGACCACATGGCGAAGCTCCTTAAAATTGTGGGTAAAATCAGAGTTGATAGACCCCAAGTAAGAGCTCAAGTGCACTTCCTCTGAGTACAGTATATGTTTAAATGCAAGCTCTCAGTGCCTCAGAAAGCACTCTCATTTCCCTCCTTGCTGCAATCCAGTGCAAACACAGCGCTAGTGCTCAGTGTATTCAGTGAGTTGAAATGCTGTGCTATTAGACACCATCCTTCTAGGCCTAGCTTGAGGGTTCCTTCCATTATTAAACCAGTCAATTTCAAACAATGTGCTGTCAAACTGCAAGCTTTGATGGTCCTGCCCTGGGCTGCGGGCAGGGTAGGTGGGCTTCGTTCCCAGCAGCCCAGTTAGATCAGTATGCCTTTTCTGTTTTACAAATGTGTCTATAAACTGAACTGCAAATATTTGTCCCGACCACACCTGATCTTAGTTCTCTGGGAGGTAAGAAGGGCAGACTTTCTCTGCTCATTTCACCTTGGCCAAAAGATTCAGTGATCCGCCAGGAAGCGAGAGGGATAAGGAAGCACCATGAGTAAGATCCTAGACTGGTGCGGGTTAATACCAGTACAGACCTCAGCAAGTTATTTCAACGCTCTGTACCTCAGTTCCCTTCTCTGAACACTAGGGATAGCAATAGCATCTGTAGCGTTGGTAGAATTAAATCAGTCGAGGTCTCCTGGCCTACCTTGAGCTACCCAGCACCCTGGATTTCCCAGGCTCCTCTTTCCCCCACCCCGGCTTTGTACTCCAAGTCAGAGCAGTGATGTGGTGACTCACTGCCCCTGGCAGCCCACAACTCTACCCCAACTCCCCCACCCCCTCAAGGACCCCTGCAGCCAGCCCGGTGCTTAGGATGGGCCAAGCCAAGTCTGCTTCCATCAGCTTCCCAGGGCTGGTCCTCTTTGTAGAGATGGGGCACAGGCCAGAGCGACTTGGCCTGTCCTCCCCAGGACCCCTCTGCCCGCCATGGGGTCAGGGCACTTAGGAAGCCACTGGCACTGGCCGCCAGCCCCAAGTAGAGCAGACTTGCAAGAGAAGGACGGCCTGCTCGCCAGCTCGTCACCTGGCTGGGGCCCCGGAAGGCCATGCTGAGGGCCATGGCTGAGCGCTGAGCTGCTGGCCGGGGAGTGCGGTGTGGGGTGGAGGGGGCACCCTAGGGACAACCACACCCCCAGCACTGGCTGGAGTAGTCCTGGCCTCTCCCTGTGAGCCGCTGGGGACAGCCAGAGCTTGAGGAGCAGGGGGACAGTTGAGGGACAGCTGGAAAAAAGTGAAGGAAATCGGGGTCCAAACTGGGCTTGTCAGCTCTGTGGGCCAAGCGCTTTACCAGATGCTGAATTCACAAAGGGAAAGAACTGATTCAGCCCTGTGCTGAATTTAGGGAAGCAAGTGAGGACTTGTCCAGCCCTACTCCCTCCTCAAAGGACCCCCAAGGTCTGCAAAGGAAGGAGTTGGGGTGAGGGGAAGAGGGTGAGCACTAGGCTGCCAGCAAGGTGCTGGGGACTAGATCCCATAGATGACAGTGTTGAAACTTCTCATTGGGTATGGACGGGTATTAGCCTTTATCTCCACTGAACAGCGGGGCACATGAGGCTAGAGTGGGAAACAGTTTGCCCAGCTGCTAAGTGGCAGAGTCAAGAATTGAATTCATGTTTCTCTGATGCCCAGACCTGTGACCCTCTCTCTCTTCTGCTCCACATGGCGTCCTCCAGTTCCCACCCACAGATCAGCCTCTCCTGAAAGGATCCAGTTGTGGGGACATGAAATCAACCCTGTGAGGACTGAGGTCCCAATTTGTAGAGAAATCGGCATCCCTTGACCTTCCAACTCACACACAGTGGCCCAGATTACCTTCACAGCATTTAAGACCAAAAATCAATCACTATTTTTGTAAGAACACCCCTCTTTTGGAGTCGCATCCCCATCAACGACCAGAGATTTCAGCCACATTCCACTGTTCAACACCCCAGCATCTTCACTTACCCAAAAGGCATCTCTGAACAGAAGCTGGGGCATCATCCTCAGGTCTGCCACGGCCAAGCTCGCTTCCCGGCCACAGGCGGGGCTGCGGGGTGGCCAGGAGCCAGGAGCACTGTCCCAGAACTGGCAAGGCTGGCCCAAGCCCCCCAGCCCCACTTGGCACTTCAGAAGTCAGCTGCAAGCCAGAGAACTGCCAGAGGGGGAGAAGGACTCAACCTGTTTTGTTTGGGGCTAGAATCAGCAGCAAAATGAGGAAGGAGCAGTGCCCAGTGAGGGGAGGGTGGTTCCCCGTGTCCGCCCAGCCCCTGGCCAGCCCCGAAGTGATGGAGGACACAGTCCAGGCTGCTGAACGGCAAGCGAGGATGCCAGGCAAGTGGGAGGCTGCCACCAGCGGCAGAGGCAGGCGGGTTCGCAGGCCAGGCTGGCAGGCAGGCAGCCTGAGCCCCTCGCAGGAAGATTTGTGCACGCTCCCCCGGGGTAGGCACCGGGGCCCTCGCCCACAGGAAGTGGAGCCGCTGTGCTCTCCTGTGCAGCCCCGCCTGCCACCTGCCACCCTGCTGCTTGTTTCTGCCTGGCCCCCTTCCCATGACTGGCTGAGACACCCTCAGGGAGCCCCAGCCTCACCACTGAAGGAGTGAGGCTGTCACCCACGCCAGGGATGCTAGACTGTCTGTGCAGCAGGCCATCTAGGAGGGGCCCCCCTGGGCCTACATAATGGCTGTCACTCGGTAAACCCAAGTCTGGGTCTTACCTTAGGAATGCATGGTGTGGGGGCAGACACAGTAGTCTCTGGGAGGCTGTGGGGGAGCAGAGGTGGGAGAGCAAGTAATTGAGCAAAGGCGAATAGGGAGGCTTTATGGACACTTCCCCCACGTCTCCAGATCGAATACTGCAACGGGAAGGCCTCCCTCTGAAGAAGGAGTTTTGAAGATGGAAGGATGTTGTTGGAGAGAGGTTATAGACAGTATTATAAAAGCACAGAGGTGGGAGTTTGAAAACCCAGGTTGAGGCTCCATTTCTTTTTCTGTCTAGGTCCCACCCCTGAGTGGTTGAGGGACCCTCATTAAGTGACCCTCATTGACCCATTAACTCTCTGAGCCTCAGTTTCTCCATTTCCACGCCCTGTCTTTGGAAAGGAGATAATGTTGGACTCTCCAGTTTCATGGGGCAGATGCTGGGGACTCTGGGAAGGGCCCTTGGCTGGGCCCAAGGAGCAGGGCACCCCCTCAGGAGAAGATGTCGGCAGGGAACTGGAGTCCAGGGCGGGTCAGCCAGAAGGGGTGAGTCAGGCTTGTCCACATCTGACTGTCCTTGCTGACACTTCCCTTACCACTGACTGGGGCAGAAGATAGCTGCGAGCTGCCGCAGAGGAGAGCTAAGCCCTCTAGGGCCAGTTACGAGTGCCCAGGGTTAGAGATGGGCACCCCAAGCTTCTGAAACAGCCACCCGCACGGAATTACACAACAGCAGCATGCTCCCCAAAAAGCCCTATCTCCAGAATCCTGGGTTTGAGCTAATAACCATTTTTAGCATTGGTGGTGCTCCAGCAGGCTTTCTGTTGCTCATGGTTGAAAACACAGTCTAAGTATCACCTTGAACTCCGAAGGCCCAATGTCAAGTTTGCACCCTATGCCAATGGCATCACCACTCCTGGAACCCTGATTCAGTCTCCCTGCTTTGGCTTTTCCATCTTTCAAATGGGATGACACCTCTAGTTGTGGAGCTAGACTAGCAACCCTCTGTTAACAGAAGGCTCCTATCCTTTTATTTGCAGAAAACTTCAGCCAGGCTCTAGCCCCATCTCCCCAGGGACTCCTCCCACAAACTTCTGCTACAAAGAGGACTTTGCCCTCTCCCAAGACACACTTCCTAACTCACTCTACATCTTTCCCCTCTGCTCACAGACCTCTGGCATGCCTTCCTCAGTCCTTCTTTCCCAAGCAAATCCTCCCACCCCTCAAGGCTGCCCCACAGAGAACTTCCTTTCTGAAGTGCACTTGTCCTGCTCTGGCAAGCCCCAGCAGGCGCCAGGCTGGTAGTGGGTCAGAGCAGTTGGGGAAGGAAGTGATAGAAGACCCTCTAAAGAGACCCTCAGCTCTCCGATACAGAGGGGTCTGCCTGCTCCCCTCATGCGGCCAGGCCCCTGGCAGCTCCCACAGTGGAGTAACAAGGATGGCCAGCTTGCTTTGGAGCACTTGTGAGCACCAGGGGCACCAGTAAGCTTTTTCCATGGGCTACCAGCTCTCTCCATCCTCACCACATCTATAGGGTACAGGGTCTCGTCGCCTACACGTCAACTAGTGATTAAGAGTTATTTGGTGCTTCTGAAGACAGCACGCGGCAGTCTGGGCTGCAGGTCCATTCTGTCCCAGCTCTGAATCCCCAGGCGTCTTTTAGGCCTTACCTAGGGCAGGCTTCCTGCTTGCTTTCCCCAGTTCTACATCTAGCACCTCTTGTTCAACCAAGAGCTGGGGAATCTGGGTCCAGGAGTGCCACTGGGTTGGCAGTGCCGTGGGTGAGAGAGTAGCCCCAGAGCAGGCCCTTCCCAGCTCACTGTATTGGGTGTTATTGATACAGGGCAGCAAGGGGCACTAAAACTGGTCAAGGACACTGCCCAAATAGTTTACCAGTCACCGTCTGAGTTCTTCCCCCACCTGCAATTGTAAGACCACTCAGGTTCAGAAAATAATAATTTAATTTATTTAACAAACCAGGGAAAACAAAGAGTCACTGAGGCCAAAAATGGCCGCTTATCTCACCTGAACCAGTGTCCAGTGTTTTAAAGTCCCTCCAGGGTGCACCATTTGTAACAGTCTTTGACTTCAGCCACCAGCTACATTATCGGCACCCATGGAGGATGATTCTGAGTGAAGGAAAAGAAGACCTAAGAGTCTAATATGGAGGAAGATCCCACACAAGGGGTTTGGAGGTGGGGTGGCCTGCAAGTGGGGTACACTAGGGCCCCATCTCTATTATTCTCCTTCATTTATGCCCCCCTCTCAGGTGCAGTCTATCTAGTCTACAGGTCCAGACATCTGTTGAAAGAGAACAGACTCTTTGTATCTCATTTCTGCCTCAGATCCCCAAGAAACACCCCTCCTGTCTCATTGGTGAAAAGTGAGTCCCGTGCTTTACTTGACCACTATTGACCATGGGAAGGGGACCCCCTAGGTTGGGTTTTGTGGTTTCTGAGAGTCAAAAGCCTTCTCTCAACTAGGTTCACTTCCAGGCTTGGCTGGAAGTGGGGCCCAGAAAGGAAGGGCCCACAGGCATGTTCTAGAAAGATGTCTCCAGGTGGAAAATGGGAGGGGTAAGGCCAGAGGAGGATGATGTGATAATTCTGAGAGAGGGATGGGCATTGGGGAGCAGGGGGAGATGAGAGGGACATGGGGAGGTGGAGGAGCAGGATAGAAGTAGGACAGAGGTTTCTGAGTCCCCTGAGAAGGGGACTGCCCTCAGGCACCTGTGTCAGCAGCCCCCAGGGAGGGGATCCAGTCCTGAAAATCACAGCTTTTTAATGACTATTCCAGCTGCTTCAAAAACACATTTGCCTTGAGCTTCCCTGGGCAGCTGTGCCTTGGACCAGGCGGTGGCTCTTTTTTAAGGGGAAGTCCCCCACAAAGGCAGGGCCTGTCCTATTTTGCATGATATTTAAGCACATCTGCTTGAAGGATTCAAGAAGTAACAGGTCCAAGAATTGAGAATAAAACAGAAATTCTGTTGTTACAATGTAAGTCACACATCCTGGCCAGGTTCAGTTCCTGTGGCTGCTTCATACCTTTGAGCCACATAAACAACAAAAATATTCACGCTGATCACCCTTTGGGGAGTAATTGTGCCACTTTTTACATGTTTGATCTCATTATAGCTCCACCAGGGCAGCTGTGTCACTTACTGTGTCAGTGCAAAATGAATAGGAGGCCTCTTACTGAAAAAGTGAAGAAAAAATTGCTAAGAAACATACCAAGATAGAAACCAGGTTGGGAGGCCAACCTGCCCTCATACGTTGCTGGCTAGCTGACTTCATGGCCCCTTGGGCATGGGTGTGACCCTGGACACACAACTGCTGCCTCTTCACTGGCTTCTGCAAGGAACCCAGCAGCTGCTGGGTTTCCCTCCTGTCAGCCACTAGACTGTGCCCCGTCTGGAGGTAGGGCAGTGGGCTAGGCGTCTCTGTCTCCTGTGGCATCTCAGGGTGTGCAGTTACCTGGGTCAGGAGTGGGTAAGAGGCTCATAGCACCCCTCCACAAGTCACCTACTGAATGTGCCACTGTGCTCTTAGCCTGAGGCATGGCAACTGTCCCTACCCAAATTGAGGTGACACCTAGGAACCCTAAGCCTCCTCAAATTTGCAGGAGGGTGCAGAGCTAAAGAGGGTAGTGGTTGCTAGGAGTAGGGGAGGGGAAGATGAAGATGGCAGCTACAAAATGGCTACAATGTCAGAGTTTGCTATCCTTTCAGAAAGAAGGGAGAGAGGGAAGGAGGGAATAAGGAAGCAGAGAGAGAGGGTTTCTTGTAGGGTAGGAGGGAGGGGGGATTTGGAACTACCCATCAGCCCAAGCCCCAAGCTCTTGGAGCTTCATTGCCCGGTCAGACTTCACTTACAAGACACAAACTCCAAGATATATGGTTAGGAATTTCAAGAAGGCACTGGCACAGCGAGGCGCATTAAGCAGCACCACGGGCTCTCTGAGAGGGGTGCCTGCCTGGGCAGGCATAGTAGCCATGCACCCTGACCCAGCTCTCCACGTTTGCTCTCCATGCAGCACAGAGCTCTGATGGGGCCGGGGCATCGTGTTCCCTCCCCCTCAGCTCACTGTTCCACGGACATGGTCTCTGTCCTCCCCTGGCCCTTTGGGCCCTCATGGTCTGCCCCAGTCTACACTTTAGCCATATCTCCAGGAAGACTGGAGCAATGCTTGGAGGCTTCTACAGAGGGGAAGAGGGGAAGAGGGGAAGAGCTGTAGGGGAGGAGGATCTCAAACTCCTTGATGAAGCCAGAAAGCCGGAAGGCCATGAATTTCATTTGGAAACAGCCTTGCTATTGGTGCAAGGGGCATTTGTTTTTTTCCCTTGTATTGCTATTAACAGGCTGTCTAGATAAACCCTATTGTTTCCTGCCTTCCTTCCTTCCTCCCTCCCTCCCTCCCTCCCTCTTTCCTTATTCCTTCCCTCTCTGCTTTCTTATTCCTACTTCCCCTGCCTCTCTTCCTTCTGGAAGGACAGAACACAGTGTAATTATAGCCAGATTCCTCCATTTTGTAGCAAAAACTCCTGTAGACTAAAAATTAAGACTAAGCTCACTTAAATTCTAACCAGTCTTTGTTCTCTTTCCCTCCTACCTTCTCCTCATAATTAACTTTTAACTTGCAGTTAATACATTTCTTTCCAACTGCAATTCCAGACACTTGGAATTTTGAGTGTATCATATTCCTAACAAAAATTCTTTGTGCTCCTTTGAGGTTAATAGTAACATCAAAAACAAGCATCTTCCTGCTTGTTGCCAGATAATGACCTGGGGGGGACACTCCCTACAAAGCTGGCACCAACTGGGATCTGAAAATCCAAAGCCCTACTGCCTTCACATCCTGCACCACTCACTTCCCTCCTGCCCCTTACATACAATCATAGCACTCCAGTCATTCAGGGAATTGGCATTTTAGGGTGCCAATCCTACCGACTCCCTGGTGGCCATAGGGAATAAATTCCTCTGAAAAGGAGGTCAGAGTTTGGCTTTCTGGGAAGTGAGAAAGACTGGTTGCTTGCACCATGACCAGCTGGCCATGCTGGCAGGTGCTCCCCCAACACCCGTCCCTCACAATGCATTCCTCTACTTGCTTACTGTGGCCCACTGCTGCCGCCAGAAGTGCCTTCAGGGTCCCTCCAGGTGACCAGAGCCACAGCCACAGAGCTGGTCTCCCACCCTCAATCCCTGGAGTGGAGTGCACTGAGGCCTGGAGCACATGGCAGCCAGACTATAGGCCGGGATCCAACTCATGAAGACAGCAGAAGACACAGCAGGAGAGACTCGTGGAGCTGCCGAGATGTCCCAGTGCAGCACTAGACAAGTGACACTCAAAACAGCAGCCGCAGCAGCTGAACAACCCGGCAAATGGCCAGACTCACTCAGCTCAGTGAGGCGCCCGGCTCTGGGTCTTCACCTTCCCTGACAGGCTGTAACAGTAGGAAAACTGGGAACAGTTTCAGTGGCTCAGCTACTTGCAAAGCCTCTGAGCTTTTCCTCTCTGAGTTTGGCTGCTGGAGTGGTCTCCGCATCCTTCAGAGGCCTGCAACAGTCCTCTGGAAGGTCAGCATGGTGGGGTCAGAAATCGCTGACCCCCCCAATTGCTGAAGATCCAAAAATACTGAAATTCTGAACACTGAATCCTGGGGGCTGCTTCTGCAGTCCCTTATATTTCTCACCAGAGTCTCCACCCCAAATGTGATACTTTTTAGCGTTTTCCCTGGGGCTTTCCATCCTCAAAAGCACCCCCCTCCAGGGGGCACCACCTGTAACAGTCTTTGACTTCAGCCACCATTTACAGTGAGACCAGCAGGAAGGTGGTGCAGAGGAACAGCAAGAGCTTGCAGGGGTCTCCCCGAACCTCGCTGCTTCACGTGCTTTAGGTCCCACTAATCCTCCCAGCATGGCAGGGGTCGTGCCTGGTCCATGCCCACACCCTCAGTCTCTGCTCAATATGAGGCATCCTTGTCCCCTCTCAGCAGAGAAGGAAACTGAGGCTCAGAGAGGTGAGTTAACTTGTCAGAATCCCATCTCTGAGTGGCTCTTTGCTTTCTTGAGTGTGGACTGGAGATGAGGGGCCAGGGCAGGGTCTGGGGCAGAAGGCTGAGGAGGAGAGACGACAAAAGACGGGAAGTCCTAGCAAAGGAGGAAGTGTGGAGACCAGGACAAAGTGGGGGTGGAGCTCACAGATGGCACAGCAGACCCCAGGAGAAGCCTTGCTCCAGACCCTAGTGGAGGCCCCTGTGGCCTCAGCCCTCAGGACTTAATAGAGATTCTGTTTTTCAGTTTGCATGAAGAAAGCAGTTGCAAAAAACTTCTTCCCACTCACACAGCTTTTCTGAGTTGACAAGGCTCTTTCAGATTTACTAATTGTAGCCGTAAGATCGGAACCTTAAATTTCCAAGCTCTGTCAGTTTTCAGACGTTGGTAGGCTAGTCAGGATCCTTGAAAGACATCAAGGAGTGCAAACAGACAAGTCAGCTGGCAGCGCAGCTCAGGTGCAGCAGCTGGGAGAGGGGCTTCTGGAGGGAGGGGCAGGGGTCTCCAGTGCCAGCTCACTAGTCAGAGGCTTGCGTGACTGTGGGACCTGCAGAGCCCATCTGGAAGGGGACCTATCAGACGCCCTTTGGGACTTTATAAAGATTATTTAGACCAGGTCCCAGCCTAGACCTGCTCACTGGGTGGAGCCAGGGAATCTGCACCAATTTCAGGTTTCATAGGCAAGTCAGACTTACACCCTTGCGTCAGAGCTCCTACATTGCTTACTGCCCCATTTTATAGGTGGGGAAACTGAGGCCCAGCAGAACAGAATAATCAACCTGATTAACAATGAAGATGGGTCTAGGCACCTGGCAGCCCTACCCCTGAACTTCCTAGCCTGCCTGTGTGCGCATGTTTTCTGTTATGCCAGCTGTCTCGAAAAGAGCTTTAAAACAGGTTTTTGACATGCTCTCCCCAGTTGGTTGGTTGTAACTTAGTCTGAAAATGACTTGTTCATGGTAAAGCAAAGATTGATTTTAGCCCAGTTGGTGTTCATTTATCTCCAAGAACCTGGAATCCAGAGGCAGGCGAGCTCAGCTTCAGCCTTGGCTGCTTCAGAAAGTAAGTTGAGATACGAGGAGGAGACCCTGGGAAAGGCTGTGTGAGTGTGGGAGCAGGAGTGGCATTCTGGGGTGGGGGTGAGTATCAGCCTTAGAGTCAGAAGGCAGGGTTTGAACCCAGCTCTTGGCTCTCCTTGAGGAGACTCGGTTTCCTGGCCTAGAAAATGGAGATGATGAACCTGCATATTTGACAGTCTTGCTCGAAAGCTTCAATAAGATGTTTCCAGTATGCCTGGCCCGGTGTTGTTGCTACTGACTGCCGATCCTTTTGTTCATCTGGAAAAGCCCCCCCTTAGGACATCAATAGCAGAACCAAGCTGAGGGTCCCCTGAGAGCCTGGCAAGAGACTCCCATCAGGCTGTAAGCCTCCACATTATTGGGGTGTATGATCCATCTCCCCAGGTCCCTCCCAAGTCCAGCAGCACTCTCCTAGGTTATGGAATAGACACATTGTTCTTATATATATTTTTTGATGCAATTTTAAATTTAGAGAAGAGTAAAAACAATTTGTACCCCTGTACCTAGGTTTAGCTGATTGTTTAAATTTTACCCCCATTTTCTTTATTAGTGTGTAGTGGAAAGATGACTCAGGAAGCACAGGTTCCCTATAGAGCTGCGCAGACGGGTCAAAAGGAGTTCGGGAGCCCTCGGTGGCTTTTTAGGCTTTTTATTGGTTTCTTGTAGAGAGGCAACCAGGTACAGGGGGCCAGGGGCCGGGATGCTGGCAGGCCTCCCAGCCCCCGGCAAATATTCATCACTGCCTCAGGCTCTCTGGCGGTGTCTCGTGGCCTCTCTGCTGCACCCCAAAGGTCTCTGCTCCACACTCAGTTCTCTGCCGTTCTGCTTATAAGCCCAGTCCCTGGCTCAGGTGCGCCCACTCACCAGGCCCACATCCTACTCCAGGTGCCCACCATCAGGCATGCGTGTAGGCCTGCAGAAGGCCATCATTGAGAGGAGGGTGGAAAAACCTCATAATTCTCATTTACTCTACATAGTGTTTCTCTATTTTTATATACTATACATATTTCTCATATCATTTGAGTAAACTGGTGACATGGTACCTACATTCTTTTATTTTTTAAGATTTATTTATTTATGCATATAAGAGCTGGGGTGTAGGCCAGAGATGTGTGGGGGGTTGAGAGGATTCACCAGAGACAGAGTGGGGAGCAGAACAGGCAGATTGACTGAAATACACTGCTGAGGGGAGCAGCGGGCAAGACAGGAGAGGTCTGCTGTGCCAGCTCCCTGGGTGGGGATCAAACTGGTGCTGCAGTAGCAGCAGATAGCTTCATAGCACTAAAACTTAACCCCTTGTGCCACTGGAGAGGCCTGGTACCTATATTCTTCAGGTCAAAGACATTTGTTCACATGACCAAAGAACAATTTTCAGTATTAAGAGATTCAATATTGACACAATGCTATTCTCCACATTCTGACTTAATTCCCTCAATTGCAAAATCCCTTAATTCTACTTTTTCTCCTGGTATCCTTTGGTCTCTGACCACACCTGTTTTAGCTTTCATGATCTCGAGACCTTGAAAAATTGCAGGTTTCTCTCCAGTGGGCATCCCATCCTTTCATCCTTTCATCTGATTAGGGTCAGACCATGCATTGTGAGCAGGACCACCACCAAAGCTCTCTCTGTGTTTCATCTCAGGAGGAATACTTGGTCCATTTGTCCCCTCACTTCTGACATTAGTTTTCATCACTTGATTGGGATTGTATCCACCAGTTTTCTTCTCCATAAAGTTACTGTTTTCCCCTTGGTGATGAGTAAGTGTTTTGTAGGAAAGTTCTTTGGCCACTCTGTAAGTGTGTGTATCGGGTCCGCCTTCACCCATTGGCTTGGCATCCACCGATGATGATTTTCTGGTTCCTTCTGTTAGTTGGCATCCTGCTGAGAGGAAGCGTGCCCCCTTCTCCTCACCCGCTCGTCCATGTGCTCATATTAAGGAAGACTCAGGACTTTTTATTTCATTCAGTGGGTTGTAATCTATGACTATTATTATTTATTAATATTTTGATGCCCAAACTCTCCCATATTTGTCCAGCATGAACCCCTTTTCTGTTTCCTGTTGATGTGACCCCATTCTTTTTTGAACATCTCCTTACTCTCTTCCTGAAGTTGTTTCTGCCTCATTTTGTGCATTATCTGGCCCCAGGTCTGGAATCGAACTTCCTCCAGGGACCCTTGGTTCCTTTCTGTGGTTTGGCCAAGCCTTTGCTCTTAACTCATTGCTGTTTACCTCTTATGTCCCAGACATGGTTGGAGGAGACTTTGAGGTGAGGATCAAAGTGTTACAGCGCAGGGAGAGGGACGCCCCAGAACCCTCAAACCTGCCCATTCTAAATAGGTGCTGCTATCCACCACATCAGGACAAAACAGACCTTAAGTGGAAAAGAAACTTTAATACAATTAGCGTAATAATACAGAAAGAAACAAAGAATATAGTTTCTAAAGTAAGCACCCAAAATTACCCATCACCTCGTGAGTAAAAGTCCACCCAAATGGGATTGGCCCAAAGCAAGGCCCAAAAGCCTGCCACAAGTCTAAGCACCTTTGGGCAGGGACCCGTAGAAAAGGGCCAGAAACAGCCAGAAAATTCTGGGAGGAAAAGAACAAAATAAAAATCCAGATCAATGTTGCCGTTGCCACCTCCCCACGGGTCTCTCACCCACATCTGTTTCAATCAGTCCAGGCCAGTGCAGCTTCCTCACATGTCTCTCTGCTCCTTGTGCTTCCTCTGGCTCTTCTCCACCCTGCTTCCTTCCTTCTTGCATTTTTTTTCTTTCCTTTTCCAGCTTCTTATCTCTCCTGCTCAGCTCCACCCTCCCTTGGGTGGGGCAGAGAATCTGGGACTCTCCCCTTTCCTGAGGACCACCCTCTTACAAAAGTTTTGTATAAACAGGTAGCCAAGAGAGGTCACTGCTAATACTTCACTCACGGGAGAGCCCATGGTCTGATGCGGCCAAGAGAAACACTAGTTCTTTTATTATCATGATCACTATTAATAATAATAAACACTTCCATTCATTCAGGGGCACTCACTGAGCCTCTGCTCTGTGCTAGGCCAGGAAGTATAACAGGGTGGTCCCTAGGAAAAAGGGTGTGTTCCAGGTTCCCTGCCCCACCCAAGGGAGGGTGGAACTGAGTGGGATATAAGAAGCTGGAGAAGAGAGACAGGACACACACACGGAGGACACTCACAGAGGAGACACAGAACAGACAGAAGACAGGAGGAGACGGAAGAAGAATGGAAAGCCAGAAGAGGCCCAAGGAGCTGAGAGACCTGTAAAGAAGCTGCACTGGCCTGGACTGATAGAAAGAGATGTGGGTGAGAGACCCGTGGGGAAGTTAACGATGGCTGTGTTGATTTTGGTTTTGATTTTGTTCTGTTCCTCTCAGAATTGTCTGTTTCTGAACCTTTTGTATGGGTCCCTGCCGAAAGGTATCTTGGTTCCTCCCAGAATTGTCTGGCTGTTTCTGACACTTGTGTGTGGGTCCCTGCCAAAATCTGTTCTAGACTTTTGGCAGGCTTTCGAGACTTGCTTTGGGCCAATCCCGTTTGGGTGGACCCACGAGGAGTTGGTTAACATTGGGTGCTTCACTTAGATACTATATTCTTCGTCTTCTCTGTCTTTTCTAATTGTATTAAAGTTTCTTTCCACAAAAGGCCCTATATGTTTTGTATTGATGCGGCAGATGGCAGAACCCATTTAGACCAGGGCAGGTCTGGGGTTTCGGGGGTGCCCCTCTCTGTGCCCTGTAGCAGAATTAGCACAGAGTAAGGAGGGCAATGGTAAGAAGTGATAACCTGGGCATTTCAAAACTGCCAGGTCAGAAAGTCAGGAACCAGAGTACTCAGAGCACCCCACTCTCCTGGGAACTGCCCAGGTGTATCACAGTTACTGGTTTTCTTTTCTCAATCTGCACTTTTTATAGCATCTGGACAAGACACATGTTTGTATCTTCTAACATTTCTCCCCACAGGGCTGCCATGTACAGTTGTGCAAGTTTTTCACTGCCCAAAGTGTGATAGCCTTGAAGATGCACTGCCCGGATGACCTTACAGGGAAGCACGCCCTGCTCAGCTACAGGGAAAGGGGTCCACAGACAATGTCCAGCTGCCTGTTTCCTCAGAGCCTGCAGAGGGCTGCCTTGTCTGAGGCCACGCTCTCACTGGGGCAGCTGCATCTAGTGACTGCTGGAGGTAGAAGTATAAAGGCCCTTCCATTTAGCTCTGATGCTGGACAACTCTGACTAAACACTACTCACGCAGGTACTGGGTGAGCTGAGGCCGGATGGCATCTGAAACACAGATTGCTTTCCCTCTTCCCAGTCTTGCTCTGCTCCCCCCTTCCTTTCAACAGCCCAAACTTTGTACCCCAAACTTTGTTTCAATGTCTGCTCATGCAGAACCCAACCTATAACAAAGGGCATCCAATCCAGGGGATGAGTGAAGGCTGAAACTGGAGCTTGTTCCTCTAACCAAGCTGTATGAACCTGGGACTTCATCAGTCAGAGGGTACCATTTTTTAGTTCTCCCTTGCCTTGGGACTCTCCAACTGGTACTTGCCACTTCTGCTCTTCCTCACTCTGCCCCCTGCCTTTCCTGTCCCCTCTGCTCTGAGTGCGGCTCACTCTCTAAGCAAGCCCCTTCTCTCTGACTTCTGCCCTTCCCCTTTTCGATAATCCTCCAGAAAAGTTTTCCCATTGTCCCAAGAGACCCAGGCAGCTTCCAGCAAAGAAATTGTTTCCTGTTTCCAGCAGAGAAACTGTCTCAGAAATATTTAAACTAATTCAGAGGAATGGATGTGGAGGGTCAGAGGATGTCCAAGATGGAAGGACTCAGAGACTTCTGCCGATGGTCCCCAGTCCCCAGCAAGGACAAGTTTCCCGTGCAGGATCCTACAGTGAAAACCATGTGACTGGCAGCTTGTCACAGATCCTGATGCTCACTCCTGCCCTCTGGCCACCTGGTGCCTGGGTACGCCTTGTGTCTTGGTATTGAAGCAGCCCTTCCTTGTGGATTACATCCCCACCCCGCCCTCTCTTCTCCCCTCTTTTTCCAGCTCCTCTCCTCAAGTGCCTGGCAGTCATTCCCACCTCTGTTCTGCCCCCAAAGTCCTTGACCTTGCTGTCCAGTGAGCTTCTGGAGAACCTGTCTGGCCCAGTGTAGGGGCACACATGCCTGGGTTGGCAGAGGCTGGAGATGAGGCCCTACTCCACAGTGTCAGCTTCCAGGAGGCATGAATGCACCCCTGTCCCAAGCAGAAGTTGTGAACAATTACCATGCCCCTCCTGTGTGCTAAGCACATGGAATTGCGTGCTTAAATTCACTGTCCCTGGTCCGCACAAAATTACTCAAGGCTGGTATTAACCACCCCCCTCCTATCCCCACCAACTATGGATGAGAACATGAGGCTCAGGGCAGAAGAACTGACAGATAAGGCCATGTGGCCAGTCAGGGGAGGAGCTGGGGCTGGACACCAATCCCACTGAGTCAAGCCCTAACTTTTCTACTAAGGCCTCTCAGCTCTATACAGATTTAGGGGCGGACAATGTCCCAAATATTACAGGTACATCAGGAAAACCATGTCAGAAAGCCGCCTTGAACTTCTTGATCTACTGTCTAGGAATTCCCTGAGTAGAAATATACCCCAAGGAAACCACAAGAAACAATTTCTATACAAAGATGTTCATAACAGTATTATTTCTCATAGAAAAAAAAAAAGCTAAAACTCCAAGCCTGATTCAACTGCAACATTACTCTACTGAAAATAGGTTGCAGCCATTGGAAACATTGACATCCCCTTTCTTTTATTTTTTTAAATATAATAGATATTTATTTTTGTTATTCGTATCTTTTACATTATTGTGTGTTCCCCATAAGTTACCCACCACCTGTTCGCCCGTGGAGCCATCACCATAGTCCTCCGTGCTCCCCTCTTCCCCCG
>PVIJ01008127.1:50058-76882 GCA_004024925.1 Scalopus aquaticus
TCTCTCTCTCTCTCTCTCTCTCTCTCTCTCTCTCTCTCTCTCTCTCTCTCTCTCTCTCTCCCCATGTCTCAGCTGTGCTTTCCTTGGGGTTGACTCTATTCTCAGGCCCCTGGCTGTTCAGGCTAACTTCCTCACTTAGCATCCTCAGATCCCCAGGGCTATGCTTCTTGTTCAGTGAGCCAGCCTCTTTCCAACCTGAGTCTCCTGACTTGGGTCAGGTGCCCATCTCTGTCCAGTCATGGTGGGGTGCCCTGGTCGGCCAGATCTGGGTCACATGTCCACTCCAGAAGCCCATGTGGGCCAAGGATTGAGGCGAGAACTGAGAATACTGTCCAAGAGGAAAAGGGGGATTGAGCCTGGGAAAATTCACCATTTCAGTCACAGAGAAATACCGTCTTAGTGTCCTTTCCTGATAGCCCGATCTAAAGCATCTCCCTATTTCCAGCCTATGATCATCTATCTCAGCACCCTCCCAGTTTTCCTCATTGTTCTTATTGCAATGTATAATTATATGCTTGTGTCTTTTGCTCTCCAACATCAGATCAGAACAGCAGGAGCCCTACATCTCTCTCTTACAGTTACATCCTGCAGGTAGCACGGTGCCTGACACTAAGAGATGCTGAAAGATTAGTTACGGAATAACCAAGTACATGTTACCCCCATGGTGAGTGTCTTATCTCCAGACCATTCCAGGCTAATTTCCCAAGGGCTTGCCAGCCACTCCCACCCTAGGCTGCCCCCCAGAAGTACTCATGCCTCCTGGGATCCCACTGATCTCCCCATTCTCCCACCCTTTGATCTCACCGGTCTTGCTCCAGGTTGTCCCTAACAGGCAGCCAGATCCATGGGGCAAAGGTCCAGAGGGCAAAGAAAAGCCCTCCTGACACTCTTTCACTGCTTGCTGTGTGGTGGTGCCTATTATACACAGAAATTGTGGCAGCGTCTTCCTGAGGTAAGACCAGTCTGGGGGCAACCAGGAAGGCCTCTGCTCTCCTGAGGCAGGAAATAGAACTGCAGAAGCAGGCAGTGGGCGAGAAGATTCAGCCTGTCTTGAGCCTCATTTGGAAGGGTCGGGATGAATAAGGGGATTTGAGAGCAAGTGGAGAAAGGTAGTGCTGATGGAGTCAGGTGGAGGAGCTCTTCAGGCTTGCATTTTGGCAAATTCCCCTTCATTCTCACCACGTCTTTTTCTCAGTGGTCTTTACGATGTATGGGAGCCCCACAGAGCTGCAACCTTAGATCCCTTGGTACTAGCTCAGACCCTCAAATGACACTGGTCAACAACTTTTTACAAAAGTCATGTTACTGAAATAAAATTAGTCATTTCTTATCAATTTGTATGTACACAACATGAATATGACAGTCAAATTCTAATTTTGGCTCTAGGATTTTTTGTAATCTGCAATAAATGGATGTTTGCATCACAAAATGCATGCCAATAGTAATAGGCCTATGGTTAATACCTATAAAAAATCAAGTCATAGGCTACTTCTTAGATTTCTTCACTTGTCTCTGGTATGGCTGTTTAGGAATAGAATAGATGGAAGACGGTTTCCATTGTGCAAACGCACAGCCTTAAGACTCAGTTTCGAAGAGTCTAGAAATAGTCTCCATTCTTGTGGGTCATGAGTGATTTCTAAGGCATTCATGAGGCCCTCAATATCAGAACAGAACACCAGAGTATTTTCCTTTCTGAAGAAAGTCTCCAAGTACTGGTGGCGCTTTCGATAGAAAGTAATTGTGACATCTTCTAGAAGATTCCATTGTTGGAGTCTTGATCCTAGCAATTCTGCCTTATTCCTGGATAAGTCCAAATCATGAACCAGGTCCTTTAGTTCTTCCTGTGTTAGTCTCTGTGGGGTTGATGATGCACCAGAGTGAAAACCTGGATCATTGCATGCTGATGGAACTGAAGAAGAACAGGTGGGCTCACCCTTGTCCTCATCAGATGAATCAAGAGAATATTCCGCTGGAGATTCTGGAATAGGAAGTCCCTCACCATGTGGAACTGGTTTCAATGCAGACGGAATGTTTGGGTAGACTATTCTCGACTTCTTTTGCTTTGTTATTCCGCTGCAAAGAGGAGGAACCGAGCAGAAGTAACAGTCTTTTCTGTGATTGCTTGGCTCTCTCCACACCATGGGGACTGCAAACGGCATGGATGGTCTTTTGCTGCTGAACCACTGTGAAAGCTGTGTTGTACATGTAGCACAGCATATATGTAGGGCCCAAGGCTTGTCTTGGCCACCAACCTTGCATCCAAAGGAAGGATGATAAGCTTTCTTCACTTGAGAAGTGATACTTTTCTTCGGGTTGGCAAATGCCACTTCCCCACAAATAGAGCAGAAATTGTCCAAGCTATTAACGCACTTTCGAGGCATGACTGTTCTGGATTGTGCCTAAATGGATAAAATAATAACAGTTCTGTGAAACAGTAGCTTAAACTGTCTCGCACAAAGTCTGAAATATTTTCAATGCTCAGACTTTCCGACAGGGCTTTATATAGTGCACTGCTGACGTCACCTTACTTCAGCAGCCGCCTGGCAGTAGTATTGCATTGCATCAGAAAATGATGCAGTCAACTCTGGATGATGTGTGCATGATGGTATTATGCAATGCGATGCAATATTACATCATTCTAGGCTGATTTAAGATGTTGTTGCAGTCCTACTGGATCAATTTACACGGTGAAACATACAAAATGAATTATATGAAATATCTTCAAAACAAGAGCTAATAAAAAAATTTCAGGGTTATATTCATGTTCAGCACACCAAGATACTGCAGATTAGGGCCTTTTTAAGTCAGTTATGATCTCACTGTTGACCAGTGTGATCAAGGAATGGTGCCCACTGGAGGCTAGCAGGTGGGGAAGGTACCACCAGCAGGAGCCTCCTAGGCTTAGAGTGGAAGAGCGTCATCCTGGGGATTTCTGAATTTCATTTCATGCAAGAAGCCTGACTTTTCTTGGTGACTTCAGTCCAACAGGTTGGCCTAGGTGAGTGGATAGGTACAGAGGCACAAACTGTCCCCAGGGTGTCTCTGCTTAGGTTGACTTAGCTTGGAGTGAGAGGTGGCTATCACCCATCCTAGCTGTGCAGGAGGGTCAAGAGCAGTGTTCAAGACTTGCAAGCATCATATATGAATGAATTCTTCGGAGAGGTTGGGCCTACCACCTGGACTTTGCCCAGATCAGAGGAGAGGACATGAGCTACCCCTAAACTCCTCTGTTCCTGTCCCATTCTCTATTTTTGGGGATTACCCCTGGTGCTAAAGGAGGAATTGTGGCTCTCCAGACTTCCAGAACTTCTCTCCAGGACCAGCAAATGTTTGCACACCTGCTGTGCTGGCATGTTTCAATTCTAGAGCCTCATCTCCAGTCTTCTGACCTAGAAATTGTTTCTGCACTCATGACAGGGGAGAGGCCAAATGAGAGTGCACCTAAGGGCGGTGGGGGGGGGTGGCTGGTGGGAGGGCAGGTGGGTACAGCATGGTTGATGTACTGCAGGCACACTCAGCAACAGAAATGCATCTTAAAATCAAAGTGATTAGTGAAAAAAGAAGTCAGATATGATTTTATAACACACCATTTCTGGACATTAATAATACAGTCTTATTTTTAGCACTAGGCTATTGCATCTGTTATTAAAATGAAAAGGGATGAATTTTTCTCAATAAAACTGGGGAAAGTTTTAAAAATAAATAAATGAACATGACTATCTCATATCAGAGAATAAAAGAGTTCAAAGACTTTGATATTTTTAGGATATTGCGGGGATATATTTTCACCCAAAATGTAGATACTAACTTCATAGACTGTGTGATTGTATAACATCTCTCATGTTAAATTTTTTTAATTTGCAACTTTTGCATATTTCACATAGTTGAAAGGTATTTCAGTGGTTGCGTTCAATAATCCAGTACTATTTTAAATGTACTTGAAAATTCTATACTTCAACTTAGGAATACTCCACTTAAGTAAAAATGTAAATTCCTAGGAGCTTCCTAGAAGTCAAAAGTCAAGAAATTTCACCCTAAAAAGATGATGAGCCTGACGGTAGTGCCAGAAGTGGGTCAGGGGTCACTGGAATCTGTTCTGGTCTAAGTTGAACCAGCACTTCAAGAAAATGAAGATAGGGTCTGTCCTGCTGCCCCTGACTGCCTCTAGCTCGGCTGCCTCAGGCTACCACTGTGGAGGGCAGGAAATGGCAAAAGTACTGCTGCTTTGGGTCCTCTAAGTCCAACTCCTCAGAGAAACAAAATAAGCCCCTTTTCCCAGGAGACACAGTCTCAAATTTCTGCCTTGCCACAGAGCCCCCCTCTCTCAAGCACAAGGCCTGAGCCCCAGAACTAAGGTAGAGGAAGTCGGCCTTTTCTGAAAACAACTGACTTTATGGTTGTGAGACAACACAGTAGAGGAGACCCCAGCAAAATTAAGACAGACTTTGGCGGGGAGTCTATGCTCTCTAAGCTCTGTGCTCATTCTTCAGCTACTTCCGTTCAACTGCTAGAGCAGGGGCCCTTCCCGTGGGAAAAGCAGATCAATTTGTTCTCACTAAGGTGTGAGGTTCTGAAAGGTTTCCTTTCCTAGGAAAAGTCACATGCTGTTCTAAGAGCCTGGTGGATATTGTTCCTAATGCCCTGAATGAAGGGACTGTAGGTACTAAGATTGTTCAAGTGAGACGGACATGCCTCCACCTGACTGACTGGTCCACCAGTAACTCCTGGGGCGGAATACCCCTGCTGTGTGCTCTTGGAGAGTGTGCCATTGTCATCTTGGAGGCACAAGATGAATTTTAGTTCAATGAATGCTGTGATTTTCACAAGGTAAGCTTTGTAGAGTTGATCTTATATTTATTTTCGCCTCAAATCAAACCTAAATAAGTGTATTACATATAAAGTCACTTCAGTCAGATTTAAAACCCTCCAAGGGTAAGTCAGTCCCATAAAGTGGTCTTCTAGGACACCCTTCCCATCTGTGTACCTTGATTTCTCTGTGGCTTGTCAGCTTGCTGTAGGGTTAGGGCTCAGGACCAAGAAAATTATCTTCTTTCCATTTCCATCATCCTTTAGAGAAACACACGTTTTAGATTTTGAAAGCTCCCAGGGCCTCCCAATTTTGCCTCAGATGAGACAAAATTCCAGTCCTCCCATAAACCATCATTGGTATCATCCTAGGGACCCATTGGCCCTGGTTCCCTTTTTGACCCTCCCTCAACAATACCTCTCTCCATGACTTGAGGATGAGGAGAAAACCCATGCAGAGCTGGATCTACTTTCTAGAAGAAAACTTCCAATTCCTAAGATTCAGCAGTCTGCCCAAACATGTCCCAAACCTGCAAGGGCCTCTTCTTGTCAACTCTGACTTCCTAAGTGTAAACTCAGTTAATGGTCTGTGTAGGCTCAGGCCCTGGGAATGGAAAAGTGGACAGTGCTTGGTATGGGAAGTGGGCTGTCCACAGGCATGTGCACAAGGTTCCTTGCAGTGAGGGACAAAGTTGGGGTGCCAAGATTCTGTGTTCCAGCATAGAGTTCAAGACTTTTAAATTCAAACCTGATCTCCCAGGCCTATGTAAAAGCCTATTTGTCAAGATCAGAGGATAAAACACATCTGACTTAATAATTTGTTGGCTTGATACATAACTTGTCTTATTCAGATAATCTGTGACATGAGGCCTCCATTTGTACTGTGATCATGGACTCCACAAATACTGGGGGGCAGGTCTGGCCCTACTTCTCTCCAAGTTGGATGTATGATTCTCTTGTTCTGTGAGGTGAGGCATGGGAGGAAGTGCAAAAGGGATCTGAGAAGAGAGTAGGGAAAATAAATGCCCCTAAATATCTCCTCCAGTCCATCTTATACATAGATGCTACAGGGATCTTTTCTTCTTCGTTGCTTTACGTCCAGATATTTTAAACATTTATTGTGAGGAAATCATAAAAATATCCAAAAGTAGAGTATAAGATAGAAAATTAAACTGCCATGTCCTCATCACCAACCTTCCGTGATAATCAACTTATAATTAAACTGCTTCATTTCTACCCCATCCACATCCTCTCCTTTCTCTATTATTTTGAAGCAAATCAGATTTTATAACATTTCATATATAAAATCTTTGTATGTATTTTTGAGAAATAAGGACTCTTGAAAAAAGCACAACCACATCACAGCTTAAACAATATCAATAACTTTCATATCACATATTATATCTAGTTAGTATTCAATTTCCTAGTTGCCTTATAGATGTGGCTAATTTTTAATGTTTGTTTGAATCTGGATGAGGTTCCAAGTGTTGTAATTGGTGATGTATCTCTTCAATTTCTTTTAAATGTCAGTTTCCTTTCCACCTCTCTTTTTTCCCTTGGAATTTATTTGTTTAAGAAATTAGATCATTTATCCTGCAGAGGTCCCCAGCATCTAGGTATGACTGATTGTGTCCCCAGCCTGCCCTTTAATTCTTTCTTTGGTCCCCTGTATTTTCTACAAATTGCCATTTGGGTCTTTTTGGCAAGAACATCATAGGAAACCTGTGACCCTCAGTGTCTCTATGATATTAACAAATGTGATTGTTTGGTGTCACTATCCAGCAATTAATTAGGGTTTCCAAATGGTGATAATCATCTTTCTTCACTTCTAAACTCTATTACTTCTATAAAGAAAAACTTCCCCCACATCTACTATTTGGTCACCCAGTAGTACATTTGAATAAGAAAGACAGGTAAATGTTTGATTAATTGTCTTTATCAATATTGGAAATAATGGATTGGGTTCATGAACATAGGCAATTAGATTTATTTTAGTATCATTATGAACATATGGAGTTAAGCATATTTAATGTGCTTCAAGCCATTACAGTTTTCCCTTTATTGATGCTAAAATTGATCTCTCTTTGGCCAGAGGGCACCTCTTCAAGTTGACTCCTGGATTGTATGATATTTATCCTAGAGTTTTTGAGGACTTTGTTGCCATCCGGTATGACAAATGTTCCAGGATCCTCTTGTTCACTTTCTGTCCCAGACCTGGAATCAACCTTATTTTTTTCATGTACCCTAGTTTTTTTATTGGAAAATGGGTTTCAAGGCCACAGTCCAGGCACTGGAAATGCTCACTACTACTGGATTGGTTTGGGGCCTCAGTCTTTTCAGAGGTCAGAACTAGGAAACATGTTTATTTTACTTGTTAAAGATAAAACACATCATAAGTTCACATTGACACTTTTAATTCAAATTCAAGACTACAGTGTTTTTGCATAAACTCTTATTTCTTCCAACTGCTCCTCTTCTCTCCCATTTGAGAATCTCATTTCTCAAAGTCATCAAGAATTAAACAATAAGGGCTTCCCTGGTGCCTAGGGATTAATTCTCAGTGCTATCACCTCGATGGCCTGTGTTCCATCCCCAGCCAAGGAGCTGACCCAAAGGGCACAGCAGACCTCTCTTGTCTTGCCCTCTGCTCCCCTCAGCAGTGTATTTCAGTAAATCTGCCTGTTTTGCTCCCTACTCTGTCTCTGGTGAATCCTCTCATTCCCACCCCCTCACCTCTGGCCTACACCCCAGTTCTTCTAAGCAAAAATAAATAAATAAAATCTTTTAAAAATAGCTTTAAAAAATTAAAGAAACAGAATTTCACCTAACTTCTCATTGACATTATGCCACATTGCATACACAACAGTCTCAGAAGACCAGCACTAATTCTCCCAGTGGTAAAGTGATTGTTGAAAATAGTTTAAGATCTTTTGTCTGTACAGTTTTCGTCCTGAGGTTTGTCTCTCTGTGAATATAAAGTCAAACCACTGCATTTGCAATTGTTTCTCTGTGCATTTGCCCTGCCAACTATACACACACTGTGCTCATTTCTTTCATTTTAAGGGATTCCTTTTTAACTTTTTTTTAAATTTTTTTAAAGATTTATTTATTTATACATACAAGCTGGGTTACAGGCCAGAGGTGTGGGGCGGCGAGAGGGCTCACCAGAGACAGAGTGGGGAGCAGAACAGGCAGATCAGGAATACACTGCTGAGGGGAGCAGCGGGCGAGGCAGGAGAGGTCCGCCGCACCATGTGGGACTTTCCCCGGCCAGGTGTCGAACTCGCACTGCGGCTGTCGACAGCTCCACAGCTCAGCGCTCAACCGCTGCGCCACCAGGGAGGCCCCAGATTCCTTTTTAACTTAATCTTGTTTTTTACTGGCATGAAATGTCTGTTTGGTTCTAAAGTCAAATATACCACACAAATATATACATATATCCCATTTCCTCCACCCTATATTCTTCCTTCTGCATCGCTAACCACCTTTCATTGGTTTATCCTTCTGTAACTGGGCTGAGTCCTAAGTCCAGTAAAGGTGGTGCCCCCTGGAGGGGGTTTGCTGATGAAAATGAATAACCCCAGGGAAAATGCAAAGTTTGCAGTTTGGGATGGAGAGTCTGATGAGAAATAAGAGGGACTGAAGGAAAAGGAGATGCAGTCACCATGATGTAGGAATAGAAGAAGCAGTCGCCATAATGTGGGAAAAGAAGAAACATTTTTGGAATCTTCAGGGGCCAGCGACTTTGGAGGCTTTGCAAGTAGCCGAGTGATGGAAACTGCTCCCAGTTTTGTCTTTACTGCAGCCAAAGGAAGAAGGCAGAGGCCAGAAGCAGGCGCCTTCCTAAAATGCGTGAGTGCAGTCTGTTGGGCCATCTGGCCGCTCTAGTTGCTGTTTATAGTGTTGTTGGCCTGGTGTTGTGCTGGGGCACCATGGCAGTTTCGGGAGCATCTCCAGTTGTGTTTTGTGTCATCCTCGTGAGTTGGAACCTGGCCTACAGTCTGACTGTTACATGTCTGTGGAAGAAGGAAGATGGCATTTTGGAATCGTGGCATATTGTTTGGAAGAGGAGCTCCACACCAGCAGTGGCGGGAAGACACCATCTTTGTTACTTTTCTGGGACTTCAAGGACTGGACATTGTTTTAAGTAAGGTAAACGGCCATATATTGACTTTAGTAATTCTTTGCTGTTTCCTGTTTGTTAAATAAATCCCATTGTTATTGTTTCCTAAGCCTGAGTAGTCTTGCAATTGTGTGCACAGGTGCAGAACCAATGTTGTGACCGGTAAGCAATTTGGGCACTGCCTTTGGCAACTTTGAAGCCCCATTTTGCCCTCTAACACTTCTACTGCTTATCTGTTTTAAGTATAATCAAATAAGTTTAGATGATTATATATTTATATCCCTGTCTTTCTTCTATAAATATTAGATATATCTTTTTTTACTTAATAATAGATCATCTATGGGGCCTCCCTGGTGGCACAGTGGTTAAGCGCTGCGCCGTGGTGCTGTCGGCAGCTGCGACGCAAGTTCGACACCCAGCCGGGGAGATTCCCACATGGCGTGGCAGACCTCTCCTGCCTCGCCCACTGCTCCCCTCAGTAGTGTATTTCCATTGATCTGCCTGTGCTGGTCCCCACTCTGTCTCTGGTGAACCCTCTCACCACCCCACACCTCTGGCCTGTACCCCAGCTTGTATGCATAAATAAATAAATCTTTTAAAAATATATTAAAAAAATAATAGATCATCTATGAAAATACAGCTGCCTAGTATTTCCTTGCATAGTTCACCATATTTGATTCGATCAGTTAGTGACAGACATGTGGGCTGTTTCCGTTACAAACAGTCCTACAACTAAGTGGTTTTTCATATTTTTGTCTGAGTTTATTTGGATGCAGATACTAGATCCGATCATGTTAGAGAGGAGTCTCAAGTACAAATGTTGTCATTCTTTGGGGAGCCAGTCCAGATGCTCTAAAACCACCCAACTGACAACCTACCTAATGTCTCTCCCCACCTGGGAGGACAGGTCTAGATTTCCCTGGCTCCCTATGGCTCACACATGTTCTGCTTTCTGCTGAGTAGGCTTTTTGTCCTTCCTTTCTTTACTGAAGTATGCAGCAGCCCGCATAAACCAATTGCTGCCAATGCATGCATGTGAAGGATGTCCCAGGGATTCCCCAGGATGTCCAGAACAGTCTCTCCAAGATGTATGTCACTTTGGCATGTGGATTAGCTTAAGCTGAGGTCATTGACTTTTGAGAAATTTTGCTACTCTCCTAACTACCTAGAATAAAAACCAGAGGTATTACCCAGGAGTAGGAAATTAGAATTTTTACCGGAAATAACCTTTATATTGGAGAAAATTATATATATATGAGAGGCAGACATGTAATTATAGAACATCTGGTCTTTATCACGAGTCACCCATTGCTTGTCCCGTGAATCCCACATCTCTTGTTGATGCCCCAGGCCCCTATCCCATTTCTTAGCTCAGGAGATACATACTTACGTATCTCCTGAGAATAGATACATATTCTCATTTACCCCCATGGCTTTAGCATCCACATCCATGTAGATTCTTCACATGCATATAATTAAATTTGTTCTTTTCTCCTACTAATCTGATGTTAATTTGATTGCTCGAGCAGCCTGAGAAGACACTAGAGGTGTGGGGGAAATTTCTTCTCCACCCGTACAGAGCCCAGACTATGATTTTCCCATCTTCCCAATTCATGGTTCCTCCATAGCTGGACTGACTTCATAGCTCCAATGCCTATCAAAAGCCCAGCAGCTCCCCATGCTCGATAACTGTTAATTGAAGAGAGGACAGTTGTCTTTTCTTTAAAATAAATAAAATTAGCTCCAGGTCACAGCCGTGCCTCTGGCCAATCAGAGAAGGAGCTGCGCTATAATGAAATCTTGGTGTTATTATTTTTGTTACCCTTCTGAGGAAAAAATATTTTCTACCTGTTGCATGTTTATGAGAGAGAGTTGGACTATCATCTGAAGGGGGGTGGAGAAGGCTTTATAATCTAGAAAGTCAAGTAGTTCAAGAATTTTGGCTCTGTTGAAAAAAAAAACAGACTCAGAGCCAGCAAGTGTTGGACAGAGAAGGCAGGGCCCTGCTGCTGCCCTCCACGCAGGCCCAGGAGCTGCCTTACACCCAGCCCCCTGACCCAAGGAAGTCCTCCGTGTCGCCAGAGATCCACTTTGAGTCGGGATTCCCACAGTGTGGCAACGCCCACGCCCACTCACCCTATCTGTAGGTTCAGGCTTTGGGCCTGACTTTGGTTCTGTCTGAACTGACCATGGCTAAGGTCAGGCATGTCGTGCTTGTGTGAACGCAGTTCACTTTGCCCTTTTGTTGGGGGAGAAAGGATGGCCTGAACAAACTCCACAGATAGGTTTTTACGGACCCCACCTCAGACCAGAGAGATCCAAGAGCTAGGACTACGAATCTCATAATGCCATCAACAACGAAGGGAGGATACCGGTAACAGAGGGTAGAGTTAAGCAGCCATGTTTTGATATATAACCAGACATGTGGGCTTTGGGGCCCTCTCTTGGCTGTTAGCCAGGTTTTGTTGTGCCTTTAGGATTCCAGCAAGGAGGAACTGGTAGGACGCATTCACCAATTTATTCTTTCCTTTTTGCCCCTTCCTTTTGTAAATAAACCCTTTATTAGTGTTACTGTGTGTGCCTGCAGTTGTGTCTTATTATAAGTCCCTTTTTAAGCGCATGGGTGAGGACCCACAGTCAGGCACCCCATTTTATATCGGGTCTGCCCTGTAACACTTTCTTGGTACAATGATCCTTGACCTTGGCCTGGAAAGCCTTCACAACACACTGTAGGGCAGAGGGGACGCTTCCCCACTTCTAAAGTTCTTCTTAGAAGTATGGAGTAACCTACACAGTATCTGATAGATCAATAGGAAAAAAAAGGCCAATTTAATTACACAGGTGTGAGGAATCTTCATAGAAACAAAGATTCTGATTCCGGTAAGGGAAACAGTTTATATGACCTGAGGTAGGGAATGGGATAGGGCCTGGAGCTTCAGGGAGAAAGGTGGGAGGGGGGAGGCGGGGCCGGGGGACTCACATGATGAGCAGAGGGGGACTCATGACAAAGATCAGAGGTTTTGTAACTAGATGTTTCCCTGCCATAGAGAGCGATTTCTCCGGTAGTAGGATATCACTGGAGACAACCTTAATTTTCAGTAATATTCCCAATCTTCCATTCCTGCAGGCAGTGGTAAAAGTTTCTCCTAAGTCTGCAGGGCCTCCATAGACCTCAGCTTGAAATAATCCACATGGCAGTGTGATATCCATAGAAAGGGGAAGTTCCAGTTTCCCTGCCCCATGGAAGCTGAGCAGTGAGGAGAAGATAGAAAATACTGGGAGAAAAGAAAGAGATTGAGATTTAGAGGAGGCACTTGGAGCAGAGACACATTTGAAGAAGAAACTGCACTTACTTGAACTTGTACCAGGGGCTTAGGGGACACAGAAAGAGACATTTGAAATCGACATGGGTGAGAGACCCATGGGGAGGCTGACAGCCTTTATCTTCACTTGGATTTTGATTTTGCTCTTTTCCTTCCAGAATTTCCTGACCCTTTCTGCCCCTTTCCTATGGGTACACCCCTGCCAAACACACAGGGCGTGCCTTAGACTTGTGACAGGCTTTGGGGCCTCAGTGGCCCTGCTTTGGGCTAACACTATTTGGCTAGGCAATTACCAACAAGGGGTTGGATAGCTTGGGTGTTTAATTAGAAACTATTTTAACTATATTCTTTCTCTTTCTCTATTGCACACTAACTATTAAAGTTCCTTTCTTTTATTTTCTTAAAGATTTATTTATTATTTATTTATTTATTATTCTTGCATACAAGAACAGGGGTATAGGCCAGAGGTTTATGTGTGTGTCGGGGGGGTGGTTTGAGAGGATTCATCAGAGACAGAGTGGGGAGCAGAACAGGACAATTTGTTACAGGGCAGGGAGAGGGACACCCCAGAACCCCCAAACCTGCCCTCTCTAAATAGGTTCTGCCATCTGCTATATCAATACAAAACATATAAGACCTTAAGTGGAAACAAATTGTTACAGGGCAGAGAGAGGGGCACCCCCAGAACCCCCAAACCTGCCCGTTCTAAATAGGTTCTGCCATCCGCCGCATCAGGACAAAACATGTAAGACCTTAAGTGGAAAATAAACTTTAATACAATTAGTGTGATAATACAGAAAAGACAAAGAATACAGTTTCTAAACTAAGCACCCAAAGTTACCCATCACCTCGTGGACAAAAGTCCACCCAAATGGGATTGGTCTAAGGCAAGGCCCGGAAGCCTGCCACAAGTCTAAAACACCTTTGGGCAGGGACCCATAGAAAAGGGTCAGAAGCAGTCAGACAAGTCTGTGAGGAAAAGAGCAAAATCAAAATCAAGATCCACGTTGCCATCATTAACCTCCCCATGGGTCTCTCACCCGCATCTGTCTCAAACAGTGCAGGCCAGTGCAGCTTCTTCACATGTCTCTCTGCTCCTTGTGCTTCTGGCTCTCCATCCTGCTTCCTGCCTTCTCTTTTTTTCTCTCTGTCTTCTTATCTCTTTTGCTCAGCTACACTCTCCCTTGGGTGGGGCAGGGAAACTGGAACACTCCCCTTTCCTGAGGACCACCCTTTTACAAAACTTTAATAAAATCAGTGTACAATACAGAAGAGACAAAGAATATATTCTCTAAATTGAGCACCCAAAGTTACCCATCACCTTGTGGGTAAAAGTCCAACCAAATGGGATTGACTGAGAGCAAGTCCCGAAAACCTGCCACAAGTCTAAAACACATTTTGTCAGGGACCCATATAAAAGGGTCAGAAACAGCGAGACAATTCTGGGAGTTAAAGAGCAAAATCAAAACCAAGATCAACGTTGCCATTGTCACCTCCCCATGGGTCTCTCACCCACATCTGTTTCAATCAGTCCAGGCCAGTGCAGCTTCTTCACATGTCTCTCTGTGCCTTGTGCCTTTTCTGGATCTTCATCCTGCTTTCTTCCTTCTCTAGTCTCTTGTCTCTCCCTCTCCTTCTCTCTTCTCCAGCTTCTTATCTCTCCTGCTCAGCTCCACCCTCCCTTGGGTGGGGCAGAGAACCTGGAACACACCCTTTTCCTGGGGACCACCCTGTTACAGATTGACTGAAATACACTGCTAAGAGGAGCAGCGGGCAAGACAGGAGAGGTCTGCTGCACCATATGGGAAGCTCCTTCGCCGGGATCAAACTTGTGCTGCAGTGGCTGCGGATAGCTTCATGGTGCTGAGAATTAACCCCTTGTGCCACCAGGGAGGCCCCTAATCTTCCTTCTATTGAAAGTCTTATGCACTAGAGTATGTTTGTCTTTATGCAGTGGACAGCAGAACCCACTTAAAGCAGGCAGGTGTGGGGGTCTTGGTTGTTCCTCACCCTGCCCACTAACATAGTGACACATCCTGGGGAGGCCTAGCTGAACTTCCTGGGGAGTTCTCTTCTGAACCCTTCAACACCACCCCTCAGGAGGGTCACTGAGGTATGTGACTGTGGTTGGGTGCACTTAGTGAAGCAGGAAGTTGATAAGTTTGCTGCTTGGAAATGAAAGTTGTTAAAGTTGCTAAGTTTATTGCTTGGATACTGCTGCTTGCTGGGACAGAAAGCTGCGGGGAAAGTCTCTGTGCTGTACTGCTTGTCCACAATAGTAGCTACGGTTACCTTGACCCCCTTACAATAAAGTTTATAATGGATGGGCTAGGTAAGTTTCCTTACACAAACTGTATAAAAACCTGCCATTCCTGTAATTTGGGCTCAGATTTTTGGGCGTTAGTCCACGGGGCCCACCGGTGTTGTAAGAGGGTGGTCCCCAGAAAAAGAGGTGTGTCCCAGGCTCCCTGTCTCACCCAAGGTAGGGTCGAACTGAGCAGAATATAAGAAGCTGGAGAAGAGAGACAGAACACACAGAGGACATACACAGAGGAGACACAGAACACACAGACAGAAGACAGGAGAAGACGGAAGAAAGATAGAGAGCCAGAACAGGCACAAGGAGCAGAGAGACTTGTAAAGACGCTGCACTGGTCTGGACTGATTGTAACAGATGTGGGTGAGAGACCCGTGTGGAAGTTAATGATGGCTATGCTGATTTTGGTTTTGATTTTGTTCTGTTCCTCTCACAATTGTCTGACTGTTTCTGACTCTTTTGTATGGGTCCCTGCCGAAAGGTATTTTGGTTCCTCCCAGAATTGTCTGGCTGTTTCTGACCTTTATGTGTGGGTCCCTGCCAAAAGCTGTTCCAGACTTGTGGCAGGCTTTCAAGCTGCTTTGGGCCAATCCCATTTGGGTGGACTTTTACCCACGAGGAGTTGGATAACATTGGGTGCTTGACTTAGAAAATACATTCTTTGTCTACTCTGTCTTTTCTAATTGTAATAAAGTTTCTTTCCACAAAAGGTCTTATATGTTTTGTATTGATGTGGCAGATGGCTGAATGCATTTAGAACAGGGCAGGTCTGGGGTTCCGGGGGTGCCTCTCTCCCTGCCCTGTAACAGTGTGACAATTAAATTTCTCTCTCTCCACCTCACTGAGTGCCGCCTGATTTCTCTGGGAAAGTTGCCGTAACATTAGGTTTTCCCCACCCCTCAAACATCTTAGTGATGGGACATTCAGTAAAGCTTGTAGGCACTTTGAAAAATTTCAAAGCACAGAATCAGAGATGCCTAGTGACCTGCTTTGGGCCAACCCTGTTTGACTGGGCATTTACTCACAAAGGGATTGATGGAGGAGATAGGATCACAAGATCAGACCCACACAGTGTGACCCGGCTCAGTCAAGTCCGGTAAACTGGCGCCCTCTAGAGGGGTTTTGCTGTTAAAGGTAAATTGCAGCCAGGTAATCTGAAATCCCAGGTAAGCCCAGGTAAACCATGCCGTAAAGAGCAAGGTTTTGTGGTTGGGGCGGGATTTTTAAAAACAGATAAAAAGGGGGACTAAGGAAGAGAAAGAGAGAAGCCCTTATGTAGAACTAAAAGGAACCGTCGTCATGAGGTAGGAGAGAGAAGCAGGAGTTTAGGGCCAGGGACTTTGGAGGCTTTGCAAGTAGCCGAGTGATGGAAACTGCTCCTACTTTTGTTTTTGTTGCAGTTGAAGGGAGAAGGCAGAGGCCCAAAGCGGGCGCCTTCCAAAATGCCTGAGTGCAGTCTGATGGGCCGTTTGGCCACTGTAGTTGCTGTTTGCAGTGCTGTTGGCCTGATGCTGTGTTATGGCATCACAGCAGTTTTGGGAGCATTTCCAGCTGTGTCCTGTGTTGTCCTCGTGAGTTGGAACCTGGTCTACAGTTTGATCGGTGCACGTCGGAAAGAAGACGCCATTATGAAGTGGTGGCCCACATCAGCAGTGGCAGGAAGACTCCATCAACAGAAGAAAGAAGATGCCATTTTGGAATTGTGGCCTATTGTCTGGAAAAAGAGCTTTACACCAGCAGTGGAGGGAAGACGCCACATTTATTATTTTTCTGGGACTTAAAGACTGGACATTGTTTTAAGTAAGGTAAATGGCCATATGTTAACTTCAGTAACTTTTGTTTTACCTATATTAATTTTAGTAATTCTTTGTTTTTTCTTGTTTGTTAAATCCCAATGTTGTAGTTCCCTAAACCTGAGTAGTCTTGTAAATGTGCACGTGGGTGCAGAACCAAGATAGTGACTGGTAAGCAATTGGGGCACTGCCTTTGGCAAATTTAAAAAGCCTAATTTTTCCCACTATCAACAGGAGGTGGGGGTAGAAGGGATCAACATAATCTTGTCAAGTACGTATAAGAGGCTATAGAGTATTTGGCCCCTTTATAATCCTGATTAATAACAAATAAGCCATTCCTGGAAGGGATGAGCCCCTTCCAAAGAGAATACTATATAAGTGTGATATCTGCACTGGCTCAGTACAGCAGCACTTCTTTTACCCACCTGTGACTATCCAGGTGCTTCTTTCCACCAACTCTCTGTCCCTCCACAGGGCAGCAGCCTTCCTGCCTGCCCATGACCTGCACCTTGCCAGGACTTCTCTTCACTGACCCCCCTCAGCAGGGCAGCTCTCCTCAAGGCTGCCCTCCTGCAAGCATGCAGGCCTCTCTTAGCAAGCCCGTCCCTTTCAGGGCAGCTCTTCCTGCCCACTCGCGCCTATGCGAGTGCTCTTTGCTCTAATGTCTCCTTCTTCGATAAACTTGTTCTTCATATATATTCGACAACTCTGTGCCTTGGAGAAACTCGCCTTGTGCTGCTGAAAGGGGAGCGCTTGTGAAACCTTTCCCAGAATGAACCGAAGAACCCCATTCCCGTCGACTCCATAAATCTACATCAGGATAAGTAACTTTGGGTGTTTAATTGGAAACTATTTAAACTATATCCTTTCTCTTTCTCTATTGCACACTAGTTGTGTTAAAATTCCTTTCTAGGGCCTCCCCGGCGATGCAGCAGTTAAGTGCTGCACTGTGAAGCTGTCAGCAGCTGTGACTCGAGTTTGAAGCCCGGCCGGGGAGACTCCCCCATGGCCAGCAGACCTCTTCTGCCTTGTCCGCTGCTCCCCTCAACAGTGTGTTTCTGTCGATCTGCCTGTTATGCTCCCCACTCTGTCTCTGGTGAACCCTCTTGCTGCCCCACACCTCTGGTCTGTAGCCCAGTTTGTATGCATAAATAAATAAATCTTTTAAAAAAGTTCTTTTCCATTGAAAGTCTTATGTACTAGAACCTTGGCACTCAACCTATGATATTACAAAGAAGTGGTGGGGGATTACCAAAGACACCTCTCTTTGATCTGTTTTATGTTTGGTATCATTGGGCACTCTCTCACTCGAAGAAATAATTCTTTTCTTCTTAAAAAAAAAAAAGGTCCATGGAACATTGACCCTGATGCAGTTTCTTCACTAATATAAGAACTTCCTTTACTGTAGCATCACGTATCTGTTCAGACTTACATGCTCCCAGAGCCAGGAGGTTCCTGAGTGCCCCCAACATATGTTCCTTCTGTCAGGCAGCTAAGCCTGAAAAGGAGCCCCCAAATGTCTCTGTGGTTTTCTGTAGTATGATGGGGCAGAACCCACACCCTCTCCCTCCCCCCCCCCAGTACTTCTCCATTTTGCCTGTCCTCAGGACCTTGGTCTGTGTTCCTTTGATATTTAAAAGCCCATTACCTGCCCTAAAGTGATTCTCTTGACAAAACTAAAAATGTTTTATCGCTATCACCTCAGTTTGCTGTGCTGCAATTCCAAAATGGCAGTTCTTTCTCTCTTTAATGGTTTTCTTTCCCTCCCAGTTGTGAGTTGGTTCCTTTCTAAAGGTGTGAAAGATTCAAAGTCAGGTTGAGATTTCCTCCCAGGCAGCTGGCAGCTGCCTCCTTCTTCCCCTCCAGTCAGGGAGGGTGTTGCTGCCAGGGTAAAGCAGTATCACAACAGGGTGACTTCAGATGTGCAGAATGACAAAGCAAAGACTTTGTAAACTACAAGTAAAGCAATTGAATGAGTTGACCATAAAAACATTCAAATCCATAATTCTCACACTTGACTTGAGGGCTTATTAAAACTCAGACTTGGGCCCAGAGTTTTTGCTGGAAGTAGTGGGGCGGGGGGAGGGCAGGCGGGATTTGCTTTTCTAATTTTTTCCCAAGTGATGCCAATGTCATGGTCTCTGAACTATCTTTGGAGAGCCACCCCCAAAGAAAGCAAGGCATCAAAGAGCCAAGTGTTTCTAAGTGCCTGGCCAGAAAGTGAGGGGTGCCTCACCTGACCAAGTACCTGTGCTCACCTACTCTCCCGATCTCAGTGCCTCCTCTGCCCACGTGGAGTCTCACAGGACTGGAAGCAAGCACCTGACATGTTGGTTTGGCTTGGCTAACCATTTTGCCTCTGAGACCAAAGGAAACTGCTCCTCTGGACCCCATTTTGGCCATTAAGAAAGAAGTGACAAGGAAACTACCATTTCATCTTGTCGGTGGTAGTAATCTGAGAATGGCCCTTGAACACAGACATGTCTTGACCAAGAATTTAGATGCCACCCATGCGCCGCAAGCCAGCAGGCTGTCCTGGGACCTCAGCCAGGTAAACTTCAAAATTGTAAGAAATGTTGTTCCCAGGAGAGGTGCCTCCTAAGAGATGAGAAATACTTTCAAATGCTGAGAGAGTGCCGGAGGCTGTCCCAGAGAGGAGAGATTGAGTGAGAAACTAGAGGGGGGAGAGTGGTGGGCTGGACTATTCTCAGGGCAAAGAGGTGTCAGAGTTTGGGGCTTTTTGTTGGTTTTTCAAAAATTTAACACCACCTGAACATCAAAGAGTAACAACAGACTGTGAAACTTCCCCCTCAAAGGGGTGGGTGCTATAATGTTTCCGGGGTAGGGGCCCCCAGTCCTGTAGAAAGGGGCCTTCTGCTGGCGTCTGGCAGCTTCGCTTGGTCTGGGGGCTCCTCCTGCTTTACCACCTTCTCAAAGTTTTGCCCCTTTGGTAGCTTCGAAAGTCAATTGCAGGAGACCTTGAAATGACACACTTTCCCTAGCTATAGCAGCAGCAGCTCCCAGAACTTTGATGAGCTTTAATCAGAACGTGCAGGTTTCCCGTTTTCACCTGGAGTAACTGCTGGTGTCCAGGGAGCGCTCACCAGCGCTGGTTTTTGGTGCCCGCGCTCCAGGGCGTTCCTTCACATTGTGTTTTGGCCATGCTTGCTTCATGTCTGCTGTTACCTAGCAAGGAAAGAATTTCCCTTTTTTCCCCTCCAAGTCTAAATATTCCCCACGAGTTAAACAGTCTGCTTTTTTATTGAATAATAGACCAAGGAGCATGTTAATAAAAATTAAAGTGGAGCTTTCAGCGATGGTCTCTACCCCTCCCCTCACCCCCACCCCCGGTTTTGATGGAGGAGATATAACTTAAAAATAAGGACCCACACAAGGAGCTGGGGTAGACAGAATCAACATAACCATTAGCACAATCCCTAAGTGCTAGCTCCTAAGTTACAAAGCATAGGTAGGAGCTAGACTGCAGTCTAGGGCCAAAGATATGGAGATTGAGCCCACTGCAGAATCTCTGGTCTCTTTTCTAATTCTAGTTAGCCAGTAAACAGACAGCCATCTTCAAAGATGAGCCCCTCCCAACTGAAAGAAGGCTATATCAGTGCCATCCGCGCAAGAATTCCGGGCAGCCGTTTCTCTGCCCACCTGTGCCTATGCAGGTACTTTCCTTTACCAACTGTCCCTCTGCAGGGCAGTGGCCTGCCTGTCTGCCCGTGACCTGCACCATGCAGGCTTCTCTTAGCAAACCTGCCCCCTCAGCGGGGCAGCTCTTTCTGCCCACTTGTGTCTGTACAAGTGTCCTTTACTTCCTTGTCCTAATAAACCTGTTCTCTAAGTATAACTGAGTCTCTGCCTCGTGGAGAAACTTGTTACGTGCTGCTAAAGGGAGCTCTGGTGAAACCTTTCCCAGAGTGAACCCAAAGACCCCACTCCGCTCTCAAATCCATCGACTCTAAAACAACATCAGTTTAACCCTAAAAAAACAAATAAAAAGTTAAGTCCATCTAGAAACAAATGGTTGATAAGAATCAATATAATCATGTTAGTTGTATTTTTGCACTTGGGAGAACATGAAAAGCAGATTGCCTTCCTGAACTCTATTTGAAGGAGTTGCTTCTGTCTCCAAAATGTCTCCACCATCTGTTTCAGTGACACGTGGTAGATGAGTCATCCTCTCCTAACTGATGTCCCTACCTCCACTCTCCTTCCCTGCTGTTCTTGCTCATAATCCATTCCCCACTCACCCCTGCACAGTTCCCCAAACACAGACCGAGTCACTCTGCTCCTCTCCTCCCATGCACACGTCAGGTCCACACCTGTCCTCAGTGGGGCACCACAGAGAACCCCACCTGCCTTTTCAGCATCCCCCTGTTCATCTCACAGCCCAGCCTGTGATGGATGTCCAGGTCCTGCCTTGGAGCCACAGCTGATGAGTAGCCAGCGGCTCAACTATTCACTCTATACTCCTACTCCCTACTTTTGACCTGGGCAAGTTTAAATATTAACATCTTTTAACAATAATAACACCTGACATTTACTAAGAACTTTCTGTGTGCCAGGTACTGGGCTAAGTCACGTCAGGTAGAACTCATTCTTTGCAAACGATGACCCTACCACGTAAATACAGTAACTCATCGACCCTGTGTAACAGTAATGAGACAGAGAGTGGGGAAATGAAACAGCTCGTATAGGAGAGAGAAGAGGTTAAGTGCTGTGAGCGAAGTGTGACTGTGCAGTGGGAAACCTGAGGAGGCCCTTCACTGGCTTATTCATTCAAGTGTTGTAGGAGTAAGTATTGTGTTCCAGGCATTGTTATAGGTACATTGTTCTAGGAAAACACGAGAGAAGGACTCAAAGGACTCTGCTCTGTGGATCTTATATTCTAGTGGAGGGAAGTGGGCAAGAGAACAGACATCCCAGGACCCCAGGAAATACTTGCCAGAGCTGGTAAAGCCAGGGGGAGAGCCAAGAAGCACCCAGAGCAGAGAAACCTACACCTACACCCCCAACCTACAAGCCAGCCAGTAAAGCCTGAGGAGAGCGATAATTGGTAAAGGGGGAAGGCACACCCCCACCCTAACCTGCTACCTGGGCTGATAAAACTACACCCCACCCCAGCACAGTAGGAGGGGCAGTGACATAGAAACTCCAGCTTGGGCCTATAAACCAACACCCCAGTAGTGTCTGCAGAGTACACCCCAGAAAGGGACAGAGTGAACAGCTGCCTGCACCTCATTTAAGCCAGGAGTCTTCCGCCTTTCCTCACAGTTATTCTTCCCCTGACTCTGCTCACATGGGCCTCTTCCAAGTGTAGTGTCTCTAAATAAACTCTGCTTTGCCTAGATGTGGCTTTGAATTCTTTTGTGGCCCTAGCCATGAACTGAGGAACCCCCAAACCGGAAACAGAAGTAAATTACTTAGTATGTTCGAAGGTGATAGTACTATGGGAATAAAAGGAGAGCTGGGCTTAGAGCAAAGGGAGTGTGCGGGGAGGGGGCCAGGGATGCTGCACTAAGTTGGGACCTTTCAGCAAGGCCTGAAGAGGCAGTCACCCTATGGCTATCCAGGGGAAGTGCATCTTGGGGAGAGGGACGCACCAGTGCCAAAGTCCCAAGGCAGGAACATGCCAAGTACCCGAATATTCAAGGAATTATAATGGTGTCCAGTGTGAAGGTAAGTCTGGGGTCAGGGACCAGGGGAAGATTGGGACTGGGACCCTTGGACCTTGTGGCTGTTGTAAGGACTGCCTTTTTGCCTTGAATGAAATGGCAATGTTGTAGGGGTGGGGCGGTGGGGGGCTTCTTCTCTCTGGTCCCTGCAGAGAAGAGATGATGGAGAAGGGATGAGGGGAAGGGGAGTCAGAGCTGGAAGCAAGCAATGGGGTGGTTGCATTAGTCCACCCTAGTGGACAAATTGTTACAGGGCAACCCCGATATACAATGGGGTGCCTGACTGTGGGTTCGCACCCGTGCGCTTATAAAGGACTTATAATAAGAACAATTGCAGGCACTCACAAAAAGGTTAATAAAAGGTTTATTTACAAAAAGGAAGGGAAATAAAAAAATGAATAACTCAAGGACAAAAGAGGAAAAAAGAGAGAGAGAGATAAATCTGCAAATACGTCCTACCAGATCCAAAGAGCTGGAAACCCCCAATGGCACGCTGTAGCCCGGCAAGAAGCCAAGAGAGCTCCCAGGTCCAAAACTCTGGTTATATAGCCAACCTAGCTGCTTAACTCCACTCCTCAGTTCCCAGCAATCCTCTCTTTGGGATGATGATGGAATTAAGGGATTAGTAGCCCTTAGTGTCTTGGATCTCTTTGACCTGAGGTGGGGGGGTCCATAAACCTATCCGTGGAGTTTGTTGCAGACGTCCTTTCCCCCCCTCAACACAACTAGCACTAGAGCAGGAAGGTGAGGAGAGGCTGGGTGAAGCTAGCGTGAGTGGAGTGAGGACTCAGAGGGCTTTGTCTTGGGAAAGTGCGGAGGTTTTGTAACCAGGCTAAGTCCAAAGTCCGGTAAAGGTAGTGCCCCCTGGAGGGGTTTGCTGATGAGAATGAATAGCCCCAGGGAAATGCTAAATTTACAGTTTGGGATGGAGTTTCTGATAAGAAATAAAAGGGAATGAAGGAGAAGGAGATTCAGTCACCAAGATGTAGGAATGGAAGAGGCAGTTGCCATGCTGAAGGAATAGAGGAAGCAATCACCATGATGTAAGAAAAGAAGTGGCTGAAAATGTAGCCACGAAGATTGAGAGTTTGGAAATCAGATGCCAGAAGTTTTGAGCCACCAGGATATAGAATTTCGGATTAAGCATTTTTGAATTTTTAGTGACTTTGGGACCAGCAACTTTGGAGGCTTTACAAATAGCCGAGCAATGGAAACTGCTCTCAGTTTTGTCTTTACTGCAGCCAAAGGAAGAAGGCAGAGGCCAGAAGCAGGCGCCTTCCTAAAATGCGTGAGTGCAGTCTGTTGGCCATCTGGTCGCTCTAGTTGCTGTTTACAGTGTTGTTGGCCTGGTGCTGTGCTGGAGGACCATGCAGTTTCGGGAGCATCTCCAGTTGTGTTCTGTGTCGTCCTCGTGAGTTGGAACCTGACCTACAGTCTCACTGTTGTGTGTCTGCAGCAGAAGGAAGACGCCATTTTGGAAACATGGCCTATTGTTTGGAAGAGGAGCTCCACATCAGCAGTGGCGGGAGGAAGCCACCTTTGTTACTTTTCTGGGACTTAAAAAACTGGACATTGCTTTAAGTAAGGTAAACAAAATATGTTGACTTCAGTAATTCTTTGTTTTTCCCTGTTTGTTAAATAAGTTCCATTGTTATTGTTTTCTAGGTCTGAGTAATCTTGTAATTGTGTGGGTGGGTGCAGAACCAGGATAGTGACCGGTAAGCAATTTGGGCACTGCCTTGGGTCAACTTTAAAGCCCCTTTTGCCCGGTATCAGTTTCACCAGCCTGACTACTCTAGGCCCATGCACTTGGCCCTCACCTCACTTACTACCTCCCGCTCTACTCTGCTTCCTTACTGGTAGTTTTGTGCAGGTCTGTTCTTCTGATTTTGTAAGAGGATGGTACCCAGGAAAAAGGGTGTGTTCCAGGTTCCCTGCCCCACCCAAGGGAGGGTGGAGTTGAGCAGGAAAGATAAGAAGCTGGAGAAGAGAGAAGGAAAACACAGAGGAGAGGGAAGAAGGAAGGAAGCAGGATGGAGAGCCAGAAGAGGTACAAGGAGCAGAGAGACATGTAAAGAAGCTGCAGTGGCCTGGTCTGATTGAAACAAATGTGGTTGAGAGACCCATGGGGAGGTTGACTATGGCAACATTGATCTTGATTTTGATTTTGCTTTTTAACTTCCAGAACTGTATGGCTGTTTCTGACCCTTTTGTATGGGTCCCTGCCGAAAGATGTTTTAGACTTATGGCAGGCTTTCAGGCCTTGCTTTGGGCCAATCCCATTTAGGTGGACTTTTGCCCACGAGGTGATGGGTAACTTTGGGTGCTTAGTTTAGAAACTATATTCTTTGTCTTTTCTGTATTATTACACTAATTGTATTAAAGTTTCTTTTCCACTTGAGGTCTTATATGTTTTGTCCTGATGTGGTGGATGGCAGAACCTATTTCGAGTGGGCAGGTTTGGGGGTTCTGGAGGTGCCACTCTCCCTGCCCTGTAACAATTTGGCTGTTAGTTCTTAAAGGGCAGGTCACCAGTTTTTGCCATTTTGTTTGTTTCTTAGCTATTTTTGTTTCCCACTGTTACATGATCTCAACCGAATTGTTCCCTTTTGACACAAAATTCGAAGACACGGACTGAGAGGAGTGAGTTTTAGAAAGTTGATTCAGGAAATAGGAAAGCACAAAAGCTCCCTATGGCAACAGGGAGGGGGAACCCAAACCAGGTTACCCCTGGGAGCTCATGTCTAGGGTCTTTTATACTAAAGATAGCCTGCTAAGGGGCTCTACCTGTTGAATACATACACAGAGAGGTAGCTTGCTAAAGATTAGCACACACACAGCTAGGAATGCAAGATCATCCTCTCCCTTCTTATTGAAGATTTTATTTATTATTATTTTAAAGATTCATTTTTATTTATTTATTCATATAAGAACTGGGATGTAAGCCAGAGGTATGGGTGGGGGATGAGAGTATTCACCAGAGACAGAGTGGGGAGCAGAACAGGCAGATCCACTGAAGTACACTGCTGAAGGGAGCATCAGGCTGGACAGGAGAGGTATGCTGCGCCATGTAGGAAGTTCCCTGGCCAGGGATTGAACTCAGGCCACTGAGGTGATAGCACTGAGACTTAACCCCTAGGTCACCAGGGAGGCCCCTTTATTGAACATTTTAGGCTGTCTCCTGCTTGCAGGATCAGGGCATGTAATTTTCCATTCTCCGGTAACTTTTTCACTCTCAGTGGGACCTCTACCCTGTCTTCCTAACCAGAATCTGTCTCACTGGTGCCTATTTCACACCTTCAGGGCATTCCATTCACCTTGTAACCTCTGGGCAATACAACTACTTGTGGGGTTTCCCATCAAGAGCTCGATAAATGCTTGTTGGAAGGAAGGACAAGGAGGGAGGAAAAAAAGGGAGATGTGAGAAGAAAGAGGGAGGAAGGGAGAAAAGAGGGAGGGAAGAGGTGAGAAGAGGTGGGAAGATTCTTTGATTATTACGGATTCATTTGAAATCATACACCCCAAAACTGGAAAAAGTTCATTTCAGTTCCTTTAATATTAGCATACACTTCTTAAAAATAACTTCCACATTCTTAAATTCCAACATTTTTGTCTTTGAAAGTCAAATTGTTAAATCTATCATCTCCACTTTTAAATTCCTCTCATAAAAAGGCAGTGTTTCGTGCCTCCCTGGTGGCGCAGCGGTTGAGCGCTGCGCTGTGGAGCTGTTGGCAGCGTGTGATACGGGTTCGACGCCCAGCTGGGGAGAGTCCCACATGGTGCGGCAGACCTCTCCTGTCTCGCCCACTGGTCCCCTCAGCAGTGTATTTCTGATCTGCCTGTTCTGCTCCCCACTCTGGTGAAGCCTCTCGCCACCCCAAACCTCTGGCCTGTACCCCAGCTTGTATGTATGAATAAATAAATCTTTAAAAAAAAAAAAGGCAGTGTTTCTGTCTGTTCAAGTCATATTGCACACTGAAATTGGTTACGTAACTTAGGAATCCAAACAGTGTAAGGCCTTACTTTATTTAGTTTGTCTCCTGGGAGGTTAGTTCAGATTAATTGAGGAGGATGTGGGAAATCAATACAATCTTAACCATCAAGCAATTTAATTCATTTGTTCTTAATTAAATGGGAAATGTAACATTCATTTCAATAAACATATTAAGTATAAAACACTCCAATTTCAACTGGTTGCTAGGTAAAGCAGGCAAAGAAAAAGTATGGGAGTTGAAAGGAAGTGGAAAGACTCGGTAATTTGATTCTGCCACAGCCTCTGGCGAGGAGTGAGAAGGAGGGGACAGAGTTGTCCCCTTCACCTATGTTGAATGGCCAGAGCCCAGCTAATGTTTCCCTAGACAGAGCTGCAACTTCCAGTCAGAGCAGACACAGAGAACAAAATTACAGGCCTGCTAAATCAGTCTCTGAAGCAGTCCCTGGAGCAGCTAGACCAGTGATTTCAAATGGGGCGATTTTGTTCCCAGGGACACTTGATCATGTCTAGAACATTTATATCTATTACAGCTGGAAGGGTGCTCCTGGAATCTCATGAACAGAGGCCAAAGATGCTGTTAAACATCCTATCTGGCAGCCCCCTCATTCATTCCCCCCATTTGGGATGTCAGTCCCAAATGTCAATAGGGCCAAGACAGAAAACTTGAACTAGAACAAACTGTTCACCCAGGCTGCATATTAAGATCACTGTACCCACAGCAGATGGACTATATCAGAATCTTAAGGAGGAGGAGGAGGAGGAGGAGGAGGAGGAGGAGGAGGAG
>PVIJ01008128.1:0-76659 GCA_004024925.1 Scalopus aquaticus
GCCTGCTCTCCAGACCTAGAAACTTCCTTGGGCAGAAATGTACTTTCTCAGGTCAAGTTCATGGAAATCTGATCAACTAAAGTTTTTCAATGTTTTTTCCACATAATGGATCCTGCCTGAGCACAGTTATCTTCCAAATAGGTGTTCCCAGCAACACACAAAGACTAGTTCAGGCTTGAACAATTAAGATAGATGGGCAGTGGGTCGACTTATTGACACTGAAAACTGAGAGGAGCACGATGGCATTGCCTTTAGCTAATGCCTAATAGGTCAAGCTGTATCATTCCAGAGGTTGACACAGCTCTTTGGTCTTGGTTCAGCTCTGGCCCTATCCCAGAAAGAAAATTAGTCTCCTCTCAAATATCCATGTTAGAGCAGGGGGCAGTGATGCAGATAATTGAATACATTGTTTTATATTTGATTTGATCTATATTTAATTTATTTAATTTATGCAATATTACTTTTTGCAGTAGATTTACCTCCCTAATTATGTTTTGCTCAGGCTAATATTAACATTAGTTGCATCCCTGGGGTATACACTGAATGAAAGCAGTGGGGGGCAGAAGAAGATGAATAATCTATATGCTGAGCTAATGGTTTTCAAGTTATTTTTAGTAGTAGAACTCTTCCAAACCAAATTTTACACAGAAGTGGAATATATCAAATAGATAACAGAGAGTCTGTTTTCATGGAGGTGATGTGTCCGCCTGGGATACAAATCATGTCACTTTAACCCTAAATTTGACACCATGCTCCACCAACACACTGTGGTCCCAGGGGCAAGGAAACAAATTTGAAAGCCACAAGTTTATAAATAAGAGCTCTAAGTACTTCAATGATTCACAATGATCCCCACATTTCCTTGAAGCTTGTGTACTGTCAAGGATAAATAAGAATTGTCCTCTCAGGTCAAACTGTACTGAACCCAGGAAACACAGAAGTTGTCCCCATAAATTAGTAATACTGTTTTAACAAACACACCAGAGGAGTGTTTGCCAAAGCAGTATCTCCTTTCAAAGCGGCCATCGTAGGAAAAATAGTGTCAAACATTTATGGAGTACTTACTGTATACCAGGTAGAGAACACATAGATTAGCATTTTAAATTCTCCTAACTCTATGAAATATTATAATAACTACATTTTCTGATAAGGATACTCCTCCAAAGGGAGATTTAAGTATCTTCCTCAGGTTTAACCAACTGGTAAATGAGCAGATGATAATGTAGGCAGTCTAGCTGGCTGTCCTCTTCGACACTAAATTATACTGCCTCTCTTAGAAGTTGTGCATTTATTCAAAAACTGCTGCTATGGTCCAGGTTGATTTTTGGAATTCTGCTTTAGAACTCTGTTAAATTTACAATGCAATCGGTATCATCATTTGCAAATGTACATTAATCTTTATTCACAAACTGACTGACTTTCACAATCAAAAAATGATGCCTTAGAAAAGTTGATACTACAGCCAACAATAGGAGGCACAGAAAGCAGATCAGAGGTGGTGGGCCTGGGGCTGGCAGTGGTAAAAGGAACTCGAGGGCAATGCATCTATTACAGGTTAATTTTGCCCCCTCCCCAATTCCAACTAATTTTGTGGGTGTATTTTGAATGGGATCTTATTTACAGTGTCCTTACAGACACAATCTAGTTCAATAAGGACACCAGGGTGGACCCTGATTCAATATGAGTGGTGTCCTGATGAAAGGGGAAGAACTGGACACAGACACACATGTAGGGAAGGATAACCATGTAATGATACAGGCAAGATGGCCGTCTGCAAGGTGTCAGCAGCTGAGAAGGGGCCCTGGAAGAACACAACCCTGCTGACACCTTGATCTTGGAGTTCTAGCTTCCAGAACCGTGAGAAAACATATTTCTGTTGTTGAAGTCACCCAGTCTGTGGTGCTTTGTTATGGCAGCCCCAGCAGATGAATACATGTGGGAGTTTCAGTTTTTAATAGTACGATTAATTATATGTGTTAAGCTCCTACATGCTGATGCTCCAGGGCCCAGGAAAAAAGTCACAGCAGACATGATGGCTCTTTTATTTGCTTCAGATTCACAGACAGTTTCATTTTCAACCCACCCAAGTGGGAGACTAAGAGCCACTTCGACAACAGAAATTTGCAGAATGTAAATGTTCTCCCTGTGGCATATGACCTAAGGACTATGGTGGGTGGTTTTATGAAAACGTGATGAGAAGATCCCTGATTTTCACAATAATGGTCATGGAACCACTGGTTAGTACAGAAGGTCACAGACACCTTGGCTCTAGAGTAGCAAAGAAAAAGGGCTCCTGAACCACTCATGCAATGTCACAAGTGTCCCAACTGATGTCAAAAAAACACTAATAAAACATTCAATTTGGGCTGGGACAGATTGCTTTTCAGCAATAATTGGAAGAGAAAATGGAATTGAAGGAACTAATCTAAACAGTAACAGCCAAGACTTGGTCAAGGGCCAGAATGAGACATCTACACAGGAGAGTATCAGCCAAGCAATTTGGGTTCAATGACAGAGGGTGGTGGGGGTGGGGTGGGGAGGTGAGAAACTGTTCTAAAAAAGAACAGTTCAACCAAAGAACCACCTCTGCTGCTACACTTTGGTCCAAGTCACAGGCACCCTCCTCTGAAATTCTATCCCTCTGAACTGGGCCCCGACTTTTACCCTTGACCTCTCTATAATCTTTTCTGCTAGGGCCTCTTTGCAGGGCATTCCTCCTGAGGGTGGATCATTCTGCCAGCCAAAACTGAGGCCAAGCAGAGACTTCTTCCAAGGGTGTGGATCTTTCTTGGACACGCAGACCAGGTATCCACATGTAAATCCCATCACAGTGCAAGACAGATCCCAGGGCTGGGAGACCATGTCAGGAGATCCATTCAACCTTTTCCTCTGGATCACAAATGTCCTGTTGCCTAGTTGGGCTCCTTTATGTTCAGGTCCTGGGGAAACTACCTCACCCCACAGTGTGTTCTGCTATTGGCTAGTGCCTCCTCCTGCCATTACTCTCCCAGCCACGACCACCAAGGCACCAGCCTCGGAGTGAGAGGCCTACCTAAAACACCAAACATGCAGCTGTCCCACAGCCCAACCTCTGGAGAACAAACTCTGTCCCTCTCTACTTTGGCCCTTACTGCAGAGTTTTACTGCTACTCAGAGAATTCCATGACCACCTCACTGGCTCTGAACAGGAGACTTTCTTAGGAGTTTGATTTCCTCACCTGCAAAATGAGGAAGGCTACTTTCTAAGAAGCTTCTAGTCCTACCATCCAAGATTCTTTTACTAATGTTATTTTATTTGTAGGGATTAGAGACTCTAAAACACATAAAAGTTACAGAAGTGCCAGATATAACACTAGTGACAGAGATAGATGCACAAGCCCGATCTCTTACCATTTCATATAGCAAGACACAGGTTTTTCAGCTCTTGGAACCAAATTGCACAGAAAGTTTGTGTCTACCCATACTTGCGTGAACATCTTCCTGCCTGTGGCCTCATCTGAAGCTCCATTTTAGCAAAAAGCTATGGGAAATGAGGAAGAGGTTCCCCCACTATCCAAAGACAGAAATTTCCGATTTGGTATAATTTGGTAGGTTATTCTTTGGGTCTGGGAACACTCAAAACTTTTTCCATATAAGTTAATGGTAATAGTGTTCTCAAGCCCCCACCCCGACCTCCACCCCCACCCCCACCCCAAAAATAATAAACTACCAAGTCATACCAAATAGGAATGATCTACTTTAAGATCACTGGGGGAAGGGGAGCAATGCTACCAATTTCATCTCCAGACAACCTTCTCCCCTTTCTCTCTCCCCATTCTCAGTTTCATCCTGTATTGTATTTAGTAAATATGTTTAAGAATGACAGGCTGTCACTGAAGCAAAGTAGAAATGACATAAAGGGCAAACTGACAGTTATGGCAGCATGGGGACTACTTGGGTCTTGAATTAAAAAAAAAGGAAAGGACAGGAATCAGTTGACAGTAACAGCCTTGCCAATTACTGCTCAGTCCTCTAACCTTCTCTAGGGGGCAAGTGGTTAAGAAAGTCACAGCAGAACAGCCCTAGGAAATGCAGAGTGTTATCTACTTGGCCTTTTTCCTTCTTTGGACCCTCCTCTCCTCACAGCTAATAATGTCACATGTCCCTGGTGGGACATACATAGGACACAGACAACAAAAATATCGAGAATTCCTCCAGGCTTCAGATGATCTGGTGAAAGCCCAACAGGGCACATATCTTTATTAAGAGCAAGCATGCTATATGGCTGTGAAAAGCTATCAAGCTGGTGATCTGTGACCTTTCTCTTGGGAAAGACTACACGGTGCAGTGGGGAGATCTGGACCAAGAGGCAGAAGCTCCGACACCTCTACTGGCTGTCCCCCACCCCCACTGCCCCCTACCATTCCCTCCCGTGTCCACCTCTGACCCAGCACACAGTCTGTCTGGTTTGGTAGTGGGAGGGAAGCATGACAAGAGGACTGCATGTCACTCCACTCTTGCTCATCAAAAACTAGGCTGTCTTTGGGGGAATCTTGTGTCGAATGCAGTCTAGAAATAATTTTTAATAGATCATTCATACAAATACTAAAGTAAGGAAACATTTTAGAGTAATCTGACAAATTGAGCACATGAACTTTTAACCCAGGGGAAGTAAATATATTTGATGTCTTCCTTTCTGGCCTGAGGGTATTAAGTGAAAGAACCAAAGCAAAATAGGCCAGAGGAATATTTGGACTTGCAGCCCTTGGGTTCTTCCTCTTATCTGGGTCATACTAGGGATTCACACATGTTTGCTGAGTCTTTTTCTGAATGTCAATGATCCTATATCTGAACTTTAGGTAGGATACTACACTGTTACTCTTTAGTCTTTGGGGTAACTAATTCAGCATACTGAGATTAAGATGTCATATTTATAAGACTCTAAACTCTTTTTAACAAAATTTACCATGTAACTCAAATAAGTACTCTTAAGAAAGAAAGAAAGATTTCCAGTGTATCTGAAGTCAAGGTACTGATGTGAAAATACTGAGCAAAGGAAAAGAGCCCTACCACGAATTTAGTGGATTTGCAGAATTTTCCCAAATTGCTGATATAAATAAGATAGATCACACACGCATATGGGCACGCACAACACACCCTAGCCTCGTGCGATCTCTTGCCAATTCTCATCCCCACTGGGAAAGTGCCTGACATTACAGAGTCACAGCTTGCATCTAGGTCCAGTTCCATCAAAATTCACAGCTTTATTTCCAACCAATTAACTTGGTTATTGGCTTATCCAGATACACCAAGTGTTAATTCAACCAGATCTTCCTCAGTGCCTCTTAAACAATCTTATTCCAAACTGAAATGTAAATCATGTGCCAAAATCATTTTGACTTACAATTTGTCTGTAAGATATTTTAGTTGTTTAATAAAGAAATGAGAGCAGGAATCAAAAATATGAACAGCCTTATGTTCATATCCTAGCTACCCTACTTTGGAGTCTTTCTTCCCAATTTGTTTTACATACAATAAGAAAATACAGTGCTACTGGTCTCTTATTTTTTGAAGACTGGTAATCAAGTTGGCTCCACATTTTTAACCATTGGCATATCACAAATGTTTTTAAACACTCAAACAAGATTTCAATTCTTGGGCTCTAAAGCTTTGTCCACAAAACTTCCATGAGTTCAATCTTTAAAACACTACAGTTGGATACAGGAGCAGGAATGATCCCACCTCTGGGATTATTCTGTTAAGTGACCCAAAGGCAATACCAAATTTCCATTTCAATCACTGACCCCTTAATTCTGACTATCTAATAAGTGATATTTCATTACTCCCAGAGGTATTATTATTATTATTATTAAAAAATACCCTGACCTTCATACATTTCCATTTAATATTGATTTTTTTTTTAATGTATACTGCTTCTCCTAAATTTCTGAAATGGATACCTTCTATAACTATGAAGTTTGCCCAAAAGGTTTTGCTTTCTGCTTTGGATTTACTATGCTTTTCTGAATCATCTTAAATTACCTGCTGTCTAGCTAAGCCCACACATATACACAACAAAAGCCTATAGAAAGGGTTTAACCTTTCATTTCTCTCAGACTCTCAAAATCTGCTGACAAAGCAACAGATCAATCCGGTTCCTGAAGCTGGGGAATATTATAAATCTTACTTCTTAAAATGTTTCACGAGGTAAACTAAAGGTCTATACATCTTACTGGATAAAGATTGCAAAAATTAGGCCATTGATGAATAAAATGAATGAATGACAGTTCATTTGATAAAAATCCAGTTGATAAACAAGTAAATTAACAAGGGATTCTTTTTCCACAGCTTACTTTATTTACTCTTCATTATAATCTTGAGATTATAACTTATATAGATGTAGCATGTAGCTTTCACCTGCTATATAATTTCTACCACTATATTGTGTAGTTTTTTTATGTTTATTTAAGTAACATTGCATGGCAATATTATATGTTTGAAGTGAGGATCATTATAAATCAACCTTTGCATATACTACATTAAATTCACCACTGAAAGTCCAATCCTACCCTTTACCCTACAGCTGACACCTTCTACCCAATTTATCTGCCCCCTCCCCATTCTCTTCTGCAAACATTAATTTGGTCTTATAGTTTAAAAGTTCATTTTTGTTTTCTATAGTTTCTTCATAGAAATTCAAACACCAGTATCAATATGACTCAAAGAGGAAGCTGAGGAAACTTGCCAAAAAGAACAAAGTAGTAATTTCAGTGGCAGCCAAGAGGAGAAGCACCTCACCAAAAATGACCCCCATATATAAGGCACAGCTCCAGCCCCCTTTACCCCCACTCACACCAGCATCTCTGGTTTGCGTTTATGAGAGCAGCCTAGGAATTGGCATAAGATCCATTAATCACCCTGCTAGCTGCTTGGAGAAGTGCTCTTAATTGACTAAACTGCAGTAAGAAGCTGGCATTTCCAACCTGGGGCTATTCCTGGTGGTTACTTGTAAAGGGTCTGTCCAAACATAACTGAATTCCCTTCTGCTGAAGAGCTTTAAACCTTCGGCTCAAGGTCTAAAGAACAGTTTAGTCTGGCATATTAAAGTAACATCTGAACAGTTACAGGAGGGAATTGTAACACACAACCTACAAACAGGAAAACATTCTTGGGATATGTCAAGAATAAGAAAATTTGATGAAAGGGAATAGAGAGTAGTAGATGACACCCAAATTACAATGAAATTAAATACAGAACAGTTCTCAAGGTGAATATAATGGAAAATTCAAGTTAAAATTGACCAGAAGAAAAACTTTAAAAACCGGTCACATGAATTGAAGTTTGTCAGGAGTTCACTTGCAGACTCAATATTAAAAGAACTACCCGTGAAGATCTTTGCATACAATACAACCAATAAAAGACTAATAACAAAAATCTACAAGGAGCTCACACAACTCAACAAAAACAAAGCAAACAATCCAGTCAAAAAATGTGCAGAAGAGCTAAAAAGACACTTCTCCAAAGAAGAAAAGCAAATGGCCAACAGGTACATGAAAAAATGTTCAACATCACTCATAATCAGAGAAATGCAAATCAAAATCACAATGATACACCACCTCACACCTGTGAGAATGGCGCACATTAAAAATACGGACAACAACAAATGCTGGTGAGGATGTGAAGAAAAGGGAACTCTTCTACACTGCTGATGGGAATGCAAACTGGTCCAACCTCTATGGAAAACTGTATGGTGATTCCTCAAACTGCTAAAAATGGAGCTTCCATACAACCCAGAAATACCACTTTTGGGAATCTACCCAAAGGACACAAAAACACCAATCCAAAAGGACACATGCACCCATATGCTTATTGCAGACTGTTCACAATAGCTAAGATATGGAAACAACCCAGATGTCCAAAAATAGATGAGAGGATGAAGAAGATGTGGTGCATATACACAATGGAATTCTATTCATCATTCAAAAAAGATAAACACATGCAATTAGCAGCAACATGGCTAGAACTAGAAGGGATCATGCTCAGCGAAATAAGCCAGAAAAAAAGAGAAAAATATCGAATGGTTTCACTTATAACAGGAATATAGCAGAACCAAACAAGAGAGAGACTCAGCAAGGGAGGGGGAGGATAAGGGCTCAAAATGGAGTAGAAAAGGACACAAGAGACCACGGAGATCGATCACAGGTGAATAGGTGGTGGGTTACCCAAGGGGAATACAAAATGTAAAAGATATGAATAACAATAAAAAAAGAACTATCCATGATCATTTTTTAAATGAGTATCTCCCAACTTTAAGAATCCATTGAATTCTGATGGAAAATAATTTAATCTGATGCCTAAATTGTGAGTCTACAAATTACAAGCTGCCCAAGAAGAATGACTTCAATTAATAACAACAATATGTTGTAAATTCCTGGAAGAAAATAAAGCATAATTTGTAAAATTTTAAAATACAACATTTAAAAATAGGTAGCCACTGCTTCATCCTGCTTTGTCCTTTTTTTTTAATCATAGAAATTTACTACAGCAAAAAAAACAGCTTTCTTTTTAATCCCTAAGTAAAAGATTTCTCCCCTTAAATTTCTCAAATATAGACAAGAAAGAGACAGAAATCAGGGACCTGTTTTCTTGGGGCAGCCCAGACAGGTGCTGGTTTCAAGTCCCTTCCTTCTTTTCCAACCCATACCCTTCTTTTCAAAGTCGTAGATTGGCCAACTTTTCTCACTGCCTGTAAAGGCAACTTTCAAAGGAAATGGGAAGACACGGTGCAAGTTGCACTCCATACCCTGAACAGTGGCTTCAGGGCCATTCCCCGGTCTGTGTTCTGGGGACTTGCTGGACAGGAGCAATCACCCATCTAGAAAACAAAGAGCCTGAGCACCGCGGCTTGTGGATGGTCAAGGTCCAGCCAGGAAGCTTTGCAAGGTGACTTATCAGAGAGTTATTAGGAACAGAATTACTTGGGGTGAAGGGGAGGGTATTAAGCCATCTGTTTTAACCCATTTCACAAAATCTGAAGTGCGACATGATCTAGGTCTGGAAAGACGTTTACTATCATCTATCTAGTTGAAGCTCTCATTTTGTACATAAGAATTCCAGCTCCTCTACCGCCAGACCTCGCTCTTGGCAGGTTCTCTTCCTCTTACTTTCCTGTCTTTGGGACTGCTAGCTGACTCCTCTGACTTGAATCTGTTGCCTGCTCGGTCTCCCAGGCTGCCTGTGTTTAGAGACCCATTTGCTCCAATCCCTCACAGGTAACACAATCCCCCTCAGCAGGGGGGCACGGACATAGTTGTCGCTGGCCTGAAACGGCATCTGTTCTTTTTTACTTGGATGCACAGACTCATGCTCTACCTACCTGGATTTCTTTCCATTGACAGTCTGAGCTCTTGCTTGCAAGCCCTGGGCTCCCCAGGTTGTCAGTATTAACCACCTCTGGCTAACCCCTTTAGAAAATGGCCAGAGATGTCAAGACCCTTCTGCTGTGGAACTTTGGACACTCGGCAGCCTCCTCTGCAAAATGGCATAAAGCCAACATACTGCCCAATATACCCGATAGCATTACTGTGAGCAAAAATGAGCACTTTGTAAATAGTGATGTTAAAATTAATGATTATTGGTTATGACTATTATTACAAATCTAAATAGGAAAGACAGACGTGATAAACACAAGAGTTGAGAGGGCACATCTGTAGAGGGGTCCCCAACGCTGAGGAGACGGTCTAATCAACGAGACCCACTGCGAGGACACATCAGACTATCATTGCTCATATGCCACGATCTCACTGTGTTGACTTCCTGTCTCACACATCCTGGGAAAAGCAATGTATGGAAAGGAAGAAGGCGGGGAGAGAAAGAGGGAGGGAAGGAAGGAGGGGAGAAATGTGGGAGGGAGAGGGAGGGAAGGAAGAGGGAGGGCCAGAATCTCCTTGAGCAGCAGTATTAGCAACACAAACTCCTCTTTTTCCAGATGATTTCTAACTGCTCTTAGTCCCAAAAAGCCATGGTTTTTGACAAATCAACCAGTGAACAACAAAGACAGAGAAGGAAGAAAAACAGAGAACACAATCACAGTACTGGGAAGAGAAGCTTGGAGACCAGAGGCGTTTCCCGAGAAGTCTCCACCGTGACCCAGTTTGCCTTGCCTCACCATCAAACACCCCAGACACATTCACGGGACACACAGCTGCCTCTTCACACACACTGGGAGAATCACCAAGACCTGGGAGTCTGCTATCTAATTCAGGGCTTGCTAAGTCTTTGTAGCTCCTCACTCTAATAAGATATGTATCTGAAGGGAAAGTGAGACTATTGATTTTTTTCCCACTCAGTTGTGAACTGCTGAATTTCATTATCTCAAGTAGCACTCAGAAGGTGCCCTGAAATCAGCCTGGATTGCTCACTAGACAGAGGGCATGTGCAGTGGGGCTGCTCTGAATACCCCAAATAGTCAGTCATGCTGGCTGAGCCCTGGGCAGTTAAGCTACAGGAAATCAGGGCCCATCATAGTGTGCAGTCCATTGGCCCAGCCAAGTCCAGTCATGGCCAAGGTCCCAGGTACACCAACCACAGTCCAGTCAGCCTTGCTATAACCAGGAGTTGTTTGTTTCACAGTTTATTCTATTGGTTTTAAAAAGATATGGCATGTTTCTTCCAATGCAAAAGAGACAATTCATCCATGAACTGCTGGAACTCATTTCACATGAAGCATGAAAAATTCCAGGAGCTGAGGAATGAAGAATTCAACCACAGACTAAAACAAGCCTTTTTTTTTTTTTTTTTTTTTTTGGTATAATGAACATCCATTATTTATCTTTTTTTTCTTTTTTTTTTTTTTTTGGTTTTTGTTTTGTTTTGTTTTCAGTCCAGCTTTTCTAAAGAATGCTAGAAAGTATCATCCACAGCAGTCACATCATCACTGCTGTTATTAGCATGATTATCCCTAATCCACTTTACAGTCAGCCACATATGTGCTAAACAGGATCATGGCCCATCCTCCCCAGTTTTCCAGGCACAAGGACAAACAAGGCCAGAAGGGAGGATCTAACAGCCCTGGAGAGAGGGGCAGTGCAAGGTCCTTCACAAATCCTTGTTCCATCAACTTCCGTACTGTGGAGTTGCTGCTTTTCTGGGGGTTAAAACAGTTCTCCTCTTGTTCACTGGAAGGAAACCATTCTTGTTGGCTCCCATCAAGAGGCACCTCTGATGTCCCTCAGAGACAACTCTTCTTTCCATCCTGCTAGGAGATTTGATCTAGAGCACAGACATGGGAAAATTCAAAGTGCTGCTTGGGTTTCTGTTAGAATATCCAGATCAAAAGCCACTAGGTCTCTCATCCATCGCCAGCACACTTTTGTACTCCCAGCCCTTTGCTAATGTGGCCAGAGACTGCCAGCCAACTTTATTCACAAGTTATAGCAGCCTTGCAAGCTCACAATCTCCACCAATAATTTGCTCAGAAATGCCAAATGCTCTTAGGAAGATATGTTTCAAGCTCAGTGTGTAGGTTTTCTGGGGAAAGAAGCATATCCTTTGTTCCTTGAAATTACATGTTATCGAGCTGGATAAATCAAAAGCAGCTTCTCCCCAGACTGAACACTGAGTTTATAGCAGGTCTCTATGGAAAAGTTTGTAGGTGATGATCACAATAAAACCTTTGTGGATGATGTGGAGTGCTCTGTATGTCTAGATTTTTTAAACAATTCCAATCTCCACAACCTCTCTTCATAAGACTTCAAGATTTTCCTGTTTTACAATTTGTCTGAATCTCTCCGTCCAGTCCAAAATGAGCCTTGTCTCACAAGCAACAAAGACAGCTACTGATGGGTATGAGATGTACTCTTCTGGTGGAGACACAGACAGGATATACCTCCCCCAAGCCAGTATTTTAAAAGACAGCCAATACCTCCCAGCAAAAGCTCAGTTAATAGGATCAAGACTAATTAGTTAAAAGTCTGATCATTTAAAAACCTTCTTTCAAATGTTTCGAATGCTCTGTATCTGGGAGTCTGTGCCACAGCCCACTAACTTAGAAAAGGTGTGTCTTTCTTATTAAGTGGAAAGCCCATAAAACAATGATTTCTTTTTCTAAGTGGTGTTTTTAGCAGGGAACACCATGCCTCAGCTTTCTAGATGGAAGAAAGGAAGCTGACCCCTCAAAGCTTACACACTACCCAAAGAATACAAAAACATAAATTCAAAGGGATATATGCACTCCTATACTCATTGCATACCTACTTAAAACAGCTAAGTTATTGAAATAGCTAAAGTGCCCAAGGACAGAGGAGTGGATGAGAAGAGTATGGTATACAGACAACTCAACTACAAAGAAGAGTTAACTCCTTCCATTTGCAACAACATGCATGACCTTGGAGATGATGACGCTAAGCAAAATAAGTCAGAAAGAGAAAAACAAATACAGGATGGTCTCACATATGTGGTCTACAGAGAGATATAATAAAGGATCACAGAAAACAAACCAATAATAAACTCTTTAACATCTGACTGCAAAACTGAGGCAACCAGAGCAGGAGGGTGGCAGGCGGAGACGGGGGAAGGGAAGGGGCCCAATGGAACATGGTGGAAGATTGTTGGGACACTAGTGATGGGCAGGGTATGAAAGTATACATTTGCAGAGGTTTGAACCTATAACCCACAGAGCAGATACAAAGATGTATCTACTTTGCCTCAATAAAAATAAGTTGAAAAAATATTAATAAGCTGCATATAGAGTTATAACACACAAAAAATACCTGTCCACTCCAAACAGTCCCCAGGCAGGAACATGCTGCCCTGCACCACCAAGTACTGAAGGAGAAACCAAGGCTCTTGTAGGGTCACCCAGATTCCAAGGATGTCCCAGGAGGTCGCTCTCCAGAGACACAAAACTCCGAGCAGTACTCACGGTGCACTCCTCCCAGCCAGGGCCCCAGATGAGATGCCCCTGCCACAACCTCACCAGAGGAGACAGCCATGACAGCGTGTTTCCTTTTTGCCTTTGAGCCACAGTCCTCTCTCCCCTCCGCCCCTCTCCCATACAACAACTAGTCCTCACGTTCCTAGATTTCCTCCCACACAGAGACCTCACGCTCTGACTGTTGAGGTACAGGGGTTTTCCCATGATGGTCTCAGCACAGACAGTGAGAGCCCAGTCTTGTCCTGAACTCTGTTACCTCGGATTCAGGAATGATGGGTCATCCTCAGGGAGCCCCCAGCCAGCACTGCACCAGATTCCACAGCCATCCTCATACTCCATCTCCCTGACAGCATCATAAAATTGTATTGCCACAAACTGAAAAGTCTTTTCCAGAGTCTGTTCAATTGATTTGAGCGCTGGGCAAAAGTCACATATTCATTCCCTGTCCTGTCCAAGTCCTATCCCGAATAAAGCAAGCTGCAGTGCATGGGCAAAAGAACAGACTAGAAATGCTAAGGTCTGACTCTGGACCTCACCTCTATCAGCCTATCCTACTACGAAATTCCTTGTTTTAGATTAAGAGAGATGACTTCCCTGAACCTGTAGGCAGATACTATCTTTTATTGGTTCAGACCCAGAGACAGCTATAGCGGCGCATAAGGTCTCCTAGTAGCTGCATCAGGGAAACTCTCAGGGTTTTGTTTCTTTGAGTGTAAAGTGAAAATAACAAGAAGAACCTGCCTACCTTACCAGGCTACTCTGAAAGCCACACGTCAGCCAGTGAGGAAGCACTCGTTCTGCAACCCGTACCTCTCTGTGCAGGTATAGGGCACACCTACAGGGAAACTTCCCACAAGTTCAGCTCAAAACATCGAGGCTTTGTTAAACACTGTGATGGTTCTAAGTTAAGCATGCCCTAGCTTTTTCCCTCAAAGATCAACTTGTGGGAGAGATTAGAGGAGAATGACAAACCTCTGGGCTATTAAAAACAAAGAGAGAAATATGTAGGACACATCTGGATGGTGAAACCAAAAATGGTTCATGTATAAAAGGCTGATGTATAAAATTATGCATTTATAAATATAAAAATAAAATTACATGTATATTTATTTCATCATTCATTATTCATATTACATATCTACAAATGATGTATAAAATGATGTCTATATTATGTGTGCCTATGTATACTTGCATGTAGTACATAACGTATAATCTACATATTTTATATACCTATACATATGTATAAGAATAGAGAGAAAGAATGATTTCCATGGCAGAACAAGGGAAGCAGGAGTAGGAATGATTCTTACAGGCTAAGGCAACAGAATAAGGAAGCACAGGAAGGTGCAGGAAGGACAGCACAAGGCATATCTAATGGTGAGTTCCTCTGGCCATGCCCAAATGTGGCAATGATCCAAACCTCCACCCTTGTTCCATGGACACAATCCATGAAGGTATGTCTGTAGGGATATATTAGTGCTAGAAGGGGAAGAGAAGGAAATCCTCAGCAACTCCTTAGGGATATTCTGTGCTATCCCTCACAGAATATCATCTGTGGCTTGTTTTCACAGACTGGCTAGGATGTGAATCATGTACAGGTGGGGACAATCATTCACTAACTAGTCTAAGATACATTTAGACAGCAGTTCGAGGGCCCTTGGGAGACTAAAATCCCCATAATAAAAACAAGGGTAAGCATAGTAAACTGTTTACTACCACCCAGACACAATTAGGAGAGCTCAGTTCATTCACATAACAACTCGATAAAGAATGTATTGTTTACTTTACCCAAATAAAAAGTGGTCCCCAGTTAATAAGGGGTTGAGAGAGGGTTCATCTCCTGATAATCAGATGGCAGAGCCCATATTCACACGAAATACTAAATATTTTCTTCAGCATAATATTAAATATTTACTAAATATTTTCTTACTAAATATTTTCTTCAGCATAATAACCAAGCAGAACATTGGCCTTCTCGTGGCTCTACACCCAGAACCCTTTCAGGCCTTCCTACCTTCTGCATACGCATTGGGGCACTACTCACTTTTTTGTCTAACATATGTAAATGTGTGTTCTGTTTTTGCCAGAATAAGATTCAGAACACAGCGAAGACTGTCATTCCTTAGTGATTTAAGAAAAGAACTAATTCCAACTAGGGTTGGAATTAATGAATAGGAGTTTAAGTATCAGTTTTGCCTCTTAATTGAGAACTCTGGGCAAATTTTAAACTTCCTAATCTTTCTTTTCCTTATCTGTCAAATAAATGTAATAACAGAAGCAATTCATAATGTTTCGCACAGTGCCTGGCACACAGTCAGCACTCAAAAAACTTTAGCCATCATTAATAATAATGCATTCTTCCAGACGGAAACACTGCCGTTGGGGCTCCTGCTCCAAAGCTTACTCTCGACCCTTGACGAGCGAGCTGTTAACGCACCTCTCTCTACAAGATCATCCTAGGCAAAGGTTGATATTAATATCTCTAACTAATTGAGCTCCAATAGATCTCAAAGGGAGAGAAGGTATCCCTGGGGGTGTTTGGAAATGGGGAGGGCACATATTAGAGTGGACAGTAAGACTGGACTTCAGTGGGTTGGGTGGTCAGGACATAAAATATCTCGCAAAGCTCAAGACTGCCCACACAATGAAGAATTTCCCATCCAGAATATCAGTGGAGTTTCCACTGGGAAAAAAAAAATACACAGCACTGCTTGGAAGCTATTATAATGAGGGACAACAGACACAAACAATGCTATAAACAGGGCGAATTGCTGAGCCATGCAAAATTAGTTAGGAAATCACTGCTACCTCCTTATGGTTTCAGGTGGCTCTGCATGGAGAGGGATCTGATTGGCCAGAGCCAGGGTGTCCTCCAAGGCCATGCTGACCTCCTGCAGCTCCCCCAGGGACAGCCTGCCCACCAGGGGGGTGAAGTCACAGCCCTGCCATGGAAGGAGCTGCTCCAGCTCTTCTATTTCCTTTCTCAGCTGCTGATCTTTTGCTTCCAGCACAGACATTCTTCCTTGGAGGGCTTCAATTTCTTTCTGCAGAGAACGGAGAGACCAGATCTTGTAAATTAACCCCACTTGTGGCAAACATCTCTGCAGATAATAAATCATCTAACTAAGAGTCAGCCATACGCATGAGAACCCTGAAGTTCTCCTTCTGAAGCAGGCAGATTTTTGGAGATTTGCTGAACTGGAAAAATCATGCCATCTTTATATTTCTGATTATTTGGCATAAGAAAAAGCATCCCCTCCCAAGCATTAAATAACTGCGGAGGGGGTGACCAAGAATTTGACTTGGAAAACTCAGCAGCCGTATAAATGACTCAGTCCACCTGAGGGGGAAGGGCAGCAAACGTGTGTGTGTGTGTGTGTGTGTGTGTGTGTGTGTGTGTGTGTGTGTGTGAGAGAGAGAGAGAGAGAGAGAGAGAGAGAGAGAGAGATAGGAGCCAGAGACACCCCAGCCCCCTAAAAAGGCAGATAATCCTAAATGAAAATTTAGCATATAAAGATTACAAAAATCATAGCTTCTTAAGTCTACAGGATTAAAGAACAGTGAGATGCTGCAGATAGCGTTATGCAGTCTAAAGTTCATAAAAATATTAAATAAATTAAATTTCCATGAATATAGCAAACCGAACTCCAAAGAATCCATAGAGTATCATCCAATCTTGAAGTGAATTAATAAAATAAGCAGCAGGTAATTGAATACCCATTGTGGGTACGGTGTCAGAGCTGTTTATCCTCTCACTGCCCATAGGGTTCTGAATTTAAAATGAGACTCTTTTAATTAACATCCTCCAGTGTTGCACGCATCGGTTTCTGGCTGATAAGAGCACAGTTCTAATGCTGGGTGTCTCCCTAACTCTTATCTGTGTTCTCTCAACCCCAAGGTATAGATGACCTACAACTTCTATCCACTGACCCCCCTTTCAGCAGAGGAGGAAGAGTGAGGAGACTGAAGATCCACAGCTAAGACACTCTAAGAAGAAAACCTCCGTGTCCTGCATAAGTCCAAGCTTACAGTATTGCTGACATTATCTCCCAACTAACCTCTCTGCTTGCACCTTTGACTTTCCTGCCAGAACATAAACACCACAGACATCCTGAGCATTTCAAATAGCATCTGGACCTAGTAGGCAAGCAATAAACACCCACTGAATAAATGACTACCTTTCCCAGAGTTCTACCAAGAACACTCCCTTCAAACACTAAGTACCCTAGGCTAAAATTATTTTCTATACAGTCTGAGCTCATCAGAAATTGTGTAGACCTTTCATTGGTGCCCACTGTTCAAAACCAAAAACCAGATATCACATTTTCACCTCTCCAAAACTTACAACGGTGATCATTGAATACATAAGTGCTCATCTGTTGGAAAATAATGAAATAATCAATAAAATTCCAAACGTCTGTGACTTTTGTTTCCTTTTGCCACCTTGATATTGTAGGAACTTGGCTGGAAAACTCAGAGAAAAAGAATACAAGGGGGTGAAGGGGTGGTGAGGACGAAGGAGCAGGGTTCCAAGCCCCTGCGATCTTGCCAAGCTTGTTCAACTATATGGAGCCTCAGCCAGGGTTTGGACTCAGCCTGAAAGTCCTCAGCTCTTTCTGAAGTCAAATTGCCTCTAATGTGTGGCTCCCCATCCCTGTCTCAAGGCTTCCAGACTTAAGCAGGTGTGGGCACAGATTCAAGGTTCCCTGAGCGGAGGGGACTCCATCAACTCTCAGCACTCCTGAATGTCCCCTGGCTGTCGCTCAGGGTTGCAGCTGGATTTCAAGGCCCTGGATGATTCTTGGGCAACTTTTGTCCATGCTTTCATCCAAAGTTCTGTGCCAACCCCACCTGCCTTGCCCAGTCCGTCCTTACCGCTCTGCCTCCCTCCAACGGCTGCCCTAACTTGATAGGGATTTCCATTAAGGACTTCACAGCACCAATTTCTTTCTGACTCCCCAAAAAACTTTCTAAAGGTCAAAATGATGAAAGGTGACAAATGGGCCTGGCAGACAAGGAAAGCATGTTCCAAAGGTAATGAGGAATATCTAAAACAGGCACTGCTGAGCTTTCAAGCCCTCATTTGTAATGAGATTCCTACAAGCCCTGTGGTTATCTCCACCTATCCCTCCTCTTTGTACTTCACGGGTGGATGGCCAGGCTTCTAATTGCCACACTCCAGCAAAGCAAAGACCCACTTTACTGCATTTAGGCTTACATGAGTAAAGGGAAAACTGCTGTCCTATTTCTAGAATATTCTTCACCGGCATACCTGCAACTGCTGCTTTTCTTGAAGAAGCCAGTCTCGTCTGGTGATGGACACACGCAGGTGGTCCGGAGCAGTGGGTTCCAATGGCCTCAGCTTCATTTTGTGTATGGTTTGGGGGCTGTCACTGTCAACCCTTAAAACAAAAGATACATATTGGTATAAATACAGAGAAGCTGAAATCCTCAGATCTACAAGAATATTGTGAAAGAAATCTCACAAAGTGGCCCCTGGATGCTCTTATCCTTAGGAGAGTCATAGGTGTGAAATCCCTAATGTAAGTTTCTGTTTTTATTACATTCTGTCAGGGCTTTTCTTCTTCCCAAGACCAAACCACTATTATTGGATCTGCACTGCACCACAGCCCCCAGCCACATGCGCTGCCTCTGCTGAAAGTGTAAAAAACACCCCAGACTGGAAAGACTTAAGATGAAAACAGAGCGCACAACAACTCTGGAGTGATATCGTTAGTGTTCACTACCTGTTGGAATTATCATATTTTTGACAGATGGGGTTCTAGTAAATATATTTTTTAATTAATTTCAACTTTTTTTTAATCTTAATGTAGCTACTAGATCATTTAAAATCATGTGTGTGGTTTGCATTATATTCGGCTGGACAGTGCTGACCTGACCATGGAGACAGAGCCAAACCCAGGGCTGAACTTGGCCGTGATGAAAAAGACAGATGTGATCTGCAGCTAGTTGGGTCATGTGTATATTTATATATATTGGGTCAGAGCTCCTCAGAAAAGGTTTGCTGAAATACCATGGAAAACCTCTTAAACTCTCTCTTTGGCTTCTTTTCTTACTCTTACAGGAGTTAGGATATTTGCTTCAAGCAAAACTGGTAAAATATGGCACTGACTGGCCTTATACTGGTATGCGACTTATGCAGCAGGTATTTATCGTTAAAGGGTGACAAATTCATCCTTAAAGTATTTGATTCTGAACTCAATGCAGATAGACAGGAAAAAAAAAAAGGTTAACCCTAAACAGAACAATGTCAATAATTCCAGGAAGATACAGCTAAAACATCCATCAACTAAAATTTAAAGAGAAACAAGCCAGGAAAGTGATTGCCGCACACATGTCTGGAAATGGGAAAATACTGTTACTTTCAGGAGTTAAATCAGAAAGAAAAAGATAATTACATCAATCAGAAATTTTTTTAAAAGAATTATTAAGAGCTAAGGAAAATGCACATCATCAAAAAGTGCTTTTTTAAGCACACATTCAAACAACTCAAAAATATTTTTCTCTTAACAAGCTGGCAAAAACTTTCATAAACCAGAATTCTTTGATGATCCTACATTCCCACTTCTATGACTTCCTTGTATGTAAATACTCACAGATATGTATGAAGATTAACTACAAAAATACCACATTTTTTCTTAGTGGCCAAAGACTGAAAACACCATAATTTTGGTCCCAAATGAAGATGAAAGCAGTAAGCCACGACACCCCAAGGAAGACTCCGCACCCACTAAAAACAGGTCAGCAAAGAATACAGAACCACAAGGAAAACATGCATTAAACATTTTTAAAGCAGGTATTACAGTACTATGTATAATGTGAACCACTAGTCTAAAAGTACCAGTATATAAAATGAAAAGTAGGAAAATATCCATCAAAAAAATATCAGCTCTTACCTGTGGGTGGTGGAACAAGTCAATTTTTTCTACATTTTCTATAAGGCACATGTATTTTTTTAGAACTAAAATAAAAAGGTTTCTAGCACACACATTAGTAGTTGTGCTATTTATATATTATTTTTTAAAGCCAACCTGTTGTGGTCCTTGTGCAAAACATGTCTGTGTTTGAAATAAATTCCATTCATATGTTAATGATCAAGGGTGTTTTCCCTGCAGAGAAGCAGGTACCTATAGTTTCTAACAGTTGAAGAATGAATTAAAGCTGTCAGCTCCTCCCCTGGAATCTCCTTTGACACAAGTGGAACTTCGCTGCCACGTGGTCACCCACTCAGGGCTCATCAAACAGAAACACGAAGCTGCATGTTTGTAGTTGCACATTCACAAAGGTGGTCTCACTCCCTCCACATTGCGTAGAAAAGAAAATGAGAAACCTGATGAGTAATCTCCTTTCACTCCCAGTTTGTTTCATTCATTCAGAAAAAGCAAAAGCATTAAGCCTGCCTACCGTGGCTTAAGTAGTAAAAGATACTTGGTGCCTACCCAGAGCAAGAGAGACCCGTGCACACACAGGAAAATAAAGACATGGATGTATGTCAACCCAAGGCTTGAACCAATTATGGTAGGAGCTGAGAGATGGAAATGACTCTCCCACTCCCAAAATCTTATTGTGGCACTTACAGAATAAGTGAGTCAACCAAGCTCTCCAATGAAGCAGCCCTAGTATTTTTAAAATAATAGTAGAAAATATGTTACTTCAGCTTTGCTAAGCTAGGAAACAGCAGTTACTAAGAAGGAACCTTGCTTATATTCCTAGATCTGACACAGATTCAAATTCTCTGAATAATCTTGAAAACGGTTTACTTATTATAACGCACCAGGAAATTTTAGAAATGTATTTTAAGACCTGTTACTCACTGTTTCATGTATTTAAGCCAAATAGTAATGGTTGTAGTAATCAATTTTTTTATACTGATAATAATAAAACAAACTAATATGGACTGAGAATTACTGTACAATGGACATCATTTTTATGGCACTCACTTCTCAACAACAGACCTAAGATAAAGAGATTATTGTAGGCTTTCCCCTCTTCAAAAGTAGAATGATGCTGTGAAACCTTTCTTAAGCTAAAGTGGCATAAAGCCAAGAAGCAATTATCATTCATTTATATGAAAAATTCTTTAACATACCCAGACCCAAAAATTAACCTACCAAATCATACCAAATAACACATCAAACCTAAAATAACCCTAACATCTAGAAAAAGCAGGAGTGATGTGATAAATCTACCACCTGAAGGAAGCAGTTCCAAGCAAAGGAGCTTGGTGGGTCCACTCTTTACTCGAGTTACCTGCTGTCTCTAAAATGGCTGCAGCAAAACAAATGCTGAACAAAGTCCTCACTTTTTACCTTTTATTATAAAACTAAAAATCCTCACAGGGTTCGTTTCCATTAGCCAGGTACTAATGATACGTCTTGCAAGCAAAATGGCAGAAGGCAAACTTTTGAAAAGCAGGACACACCTGCATTAGTTTTGTCAACAGGGTGATGGGGAGATTGACTTGCTCTTCATTGCACAGAGAGCAGGAAGCAGAGTTAAGGCGTCAATGACACCTCAAGCTGATTGCCCCTTTCAAGCCCTCTCCTGGACACCATATGCCATTAGCCTCCTATCAAGATTTCGAACTTCTGTTTCTCGCTGGCTTCGAGCCACCTGGACTGATTAAGTTCCCTCACTCACTATTTACAGGAACAACTGAGAATGATATGGAAAGCTCAGCATTTGGAGGCAGAAAGAAGATGCTGTTTCAGCCTTACTTCCACATTTTTCTAGTTACATGTCCTTGTTCTTTTCTTGCCTCTCTGAATTATAACTTCATTTTTTTTAAGAATTATTTTTATTTTTTTATTTATTTATGCATTGTAGAGGCAAGATGACACCAGGAGCAGGTTTTCTACGGAGCCGCACAGACAGGTCTAAAGGAGGAGGAATCCTGGAGCCCTCAGTGGCTTTTTAGGCTTTTAATGGTCTTTGGTAGAGAGTCAGCCAGGTACAGGGCAGGCAGCGGGACTGGGGGTCTGGGGGGCCAGAAGGCTGGCAGGCCTCCCAGCCTCCAGCAAATCTTCACTCTCTCAGGCTCTCAGGCATTTTTGTGGTCTCTCTGCTGCAACCCGAAGAGTCCTCTGTTCCACACTCTGTTCTCTGCTCCCTATTACTCTTCTTCTTCTGCTCGGCGACTTCTGCTGCCGCTGCTGCTGCCACTGTTTCTTATAAGCCCAGTCTCTGGCTCAGGTGTGGCCACTCAGGCAGGCCCACACCCTACTCCAGGTGCCCGCCGTCAGGCATGCATGTAGGCCTGCAGGGGTCTATCATTGAGGGGAGGGGGAAAAACCTGATGACTCTCTCATTTAGCCTACAGCATATAAGAGCTGGGGTATAGGCCAGAGGTGCAGGGAGTGAGGGGATTCACCAGAGACAGAGTGGGGAACAGAACAGGCTGATCTACTGAAATACACTGCTGAAGAGAGCAGCAGGCGAGACAAGAGAGGTCTGCTGCGCCATGTGGCGCAGCTCTCTGGCCACTAGATCAAACTCAGGCCACAGCAGGGATAGCATGACAGCGCTGAGAATTAACCCCTACACCACCAGGAAGGCCCTAACGTCCTCATTTTTAAAATGGGCATGATGATGATGATGATGGCAATGCCCTTTTCCCTGAATAGCTGATTATAAAGGCTAAATTTATCCCAAAAATGACCACTGAGCCCAGTGTGTGTCCCTTAAAGGGAAAGAGACAGAAAACCTCTGCCCTCAGCAAGCTTGCTATTTACTGCCCCACAACATTTGCATCAGGAAAGTTAACAGTGCGCTCATGCCAATGGACACACTGTCCTCTAGGGAGAACGGAGATTAAAAATGAAATGATTCTGGGCCTCCCCGGTGGCGCAGCGGTTAAGCGCTGCGCTGTGGAGCTGTCGGCAGCGGCGACGCGAGTTCGACGCCCGGCCGGGGAGAATCCCACATGGCGCGGCAGACCTCTCCTGCCTTGCCCGCTGCTCCCCTCAGCAGTGTATTTCTGATCTGCCTGTTCTGCTACCCGCTCTGTCTCTGGTGAACCCTCTCGCCGCCCCACACCTCTGGCCTGTACCCCAGCTTGTATGTATAAAAAATAAAAAATAAATCTTTAAAAAAAAAAAAATGAAATGATTCTGAGGATCTTTACATACATCAGAAGAAGTCTCCAGAATGAAACCATCATCAGCTACAGGTCGCCGTGGGAATGGGATGTGCTTACACCTGTGGGCTCCAGACTCTCAGCCTGGTCGCTCATCTCATACTGTTGCCCCCAGTTCACCTGCACTGAGTCGGGGCTCAGCAAAGATGCATTGAGTGACTTAATGAGTCCGTGGCCTAGAAAATCCAGAAGGCGTTTATATTCACTTTCTATTTCATTAGATCATTTCTTTGCACTAATTTATTTCCCAATTTGCTCTGCTTATGCAAATATTAAGAGTCTCCAGAATTTCCTAAATAGATACCATCTGGGTCAGGATGGGAGTTAGTGAAGGAAATCAACACAGAATTGAAAATTAGCTACAGAGGAGCTACAAGTGGGGAGCTGGGAATTCTCTATATTATCATTAATCACATTCATTACTTAATCCATAAGAAAAGCCCCTGTGATTAACCAAACTCCACTCTCTGTCTCTTGCACTTTGACTCCGGGTATAGACGGTCATCCACAGCTACTGAGCCATGGCCCCAGGATGCTCAGTAGCTCAGAAATGAGGAAGGGGGCAGGTTTCCATCTTTCAGATCTTCAGCTCTCTGAGCCCTGCTCCCTATCCTACAATGTTGTTCCTTTTATATTTAATAATTCTCAATGTGTAATCCCTAATGTCAGTGCAAATTAGCATTGCTGCTATAAACTAATCAGTATGTAAAATGAGCAAATCCCTCAGGGGCCAGAATTAAAAACATGAGAACTAGGATGTTAGAACAGCACTTGGTGCCAATGGGGACTTGGGTGTCTGAGACTCCACTTTCAGACCCAAGATTTCCCACAGACTCCTCCAGGGTAGGGGGCTGCCCAGTGCTGGACAATCCTGACCTTTAACTTTTGTCTTTTCCACCAATCATTTAAAGAAAAGTAAGACCTATTTGTCAAATAAGATCCATCCCACTGACAATATTTTAGCTCCAAATTTCCCAGGAAGGTATTTTTCATCCCAGAGATAACATTCACCACGTAACTTTGACATGTGCATGGTTCAATACATTGAGAAAGAATGACACACCTTCTGGGTGTCGAAGTTTTCTGAGCCAGTTGATCAGTGAGTGTGAGTCTGCGAAGAGCCCACATCACCACCTCCTCTTCTGCCAGTCTCCAGGTCTCCAGAGCCCTCCAGCACCCTTCCTTTGCTTGTAGGGGTGTGGAGGGGTCTTCAGAAGCATTGCAGTGAGAATACAGACAAGGCAGAGGAGGGACCAGACAAGTCACCTGCTTCAGGACAGACTCAGGTGAATTTGAGTGAATATGGCTTGGGACACTTGTACTTGGAAGCTTTTATTTATAATTCACTAAATCTAAAACAAGTTCTGAGGAGTCCTCTATAGTTCACTTCAACTTTTCTCTTCTTTACTTCCTCCCTTCTCTTCTCAAGGCAATGAAAAGGATCAGCAGGAGATCTCTTGGACATGGGGCACAAGCTTGTGCCCATTTGGTTCCCAACCTCAAACGCAGATTTGGGGTTCAGAAACAAATCCTGGTATATTAGTAATATAGATCATTTTTATGAGGTACCATAACGGCTGCCATCTTGTTTTATGTCTCTGGTAAAACATGTCTGTAACAGTCATTTTCTCATCTAATGCAGTTGTATCTCCGTTCCTATCTATGAACTTAGGGCTGTCACTGAATTCTATGGTGTGATGGTCCCATCAAGACAATTAAATGGAAATAATGAATCACATGTTCAAAGGGAATAAAGGAAGAACTGGTCAGGGGGAAAGGGACTCAGTTCCAGAAGCATCATGAGTTCTACAACATTTATCTCTTCTGTTTCCATCAGAAAGGAAGTGTGTGAGCAGGAGCTATTTGGACAGGCAAGCCAGAGCTCTGCCTTGATAAGCCCCATTGGAAAACCACTGCATGTCTTTATATTTTCTTTCTTTTGTTTCAAGCAATCCATTGGGAAAGGGTCTTTGACAAAGGACACTGCGCACACGCACACACGCGCACACACACACACAGACACACACTTTAGATCATAAATGTAACCCATTTTAATGCACCTTGGGTAAGTTCCTGTGGAAAAATGCATAGGATGATGATTAAAGATATGTAAAGTATTAATAAGAAGAGGTATCAGTCAAATATATAATAGCAGGCCAAACCCCTCTCTTAGGAGTAAGGAAAAAATAACTCTTTTAATTAGGTAAAAGATATAGCCAGAATAGATTTCTCTCCATCCTCTTCTAATGATTGCTGAGAGAGAATATTGAGGTAGAATTTTCCAGTTGCTCCAGAATTAGAGCTAATGCAGAAGGACACAGGCCTAAATTTCCTCTATTCCAAATCTCTAGCGGTTCGGGGTGGGGGGGGTAGTTTGCCCTCATCCCAGGGCCTGTATAAGCAAAGGTACCGCAGTCAACAATCATCTACATACACACATCTAATGGCCATGTAGGGTCTTCAAAATAGATGTCTTTTCTTCCCCTCCCCGAAACCCCAAATGGGGACAAAGAGGGAGGGAGAGGAGGAAGGGATGGAGGAGGGAGAGGGGGAGAGAAAACCCACTAGACTCACTCATAAAGACTGGGAGTGCCCTACAAGAAAGAAGACTGACATCTGCTTCTCCAACAGGAAAACCTAAGTCTGGATTCTCTTAATAGCAAAGTTTGAGGCAAGGATTTGAGTTTGGGCTATTTTTTGAAGGAGTGATTTCTGAGAAACAAGAGTGAGGGAGTGAGAAAGAAATCAATGGAAGATGCACTCTTGAGCTCATCACCACATGGGCAACTGGATCTCAGTTCTACTAGGAATCTTCTGAAGGGGGGGGCAAGATTTGTGAAACAAGCCTCTGAACTGTCCCCCTAAAGGTTAGATAGACCAGGGGCAGTTACCCACCAATTCCCATCCCAGCGGTTCGGATGCCCTCAAGGGCATTATTTGCCCTTCTCACAACTTTCAGAGAAAACTCTGCGGCAAATAAACCTATTGCCCGCCTGAGGTAGAAAGCTGTCAATGTGCACAGAACTGTCCACAGCTGGCATGGACATCAGGACAAGGGATCAGGACACAGGCACCATGTGTCCACTGCAGCATGTGCTTGTGCAAAGGACTTTCTGAGGATCTCTCCTCCCTTAAGCAGGGTCAGGAGACCAGAGAGCAGCCACAAGGCAGACAGGGTCTGGAAGGTGGTGGCCTCAAAGCCCATATTCAGTGGTAAGGATTTGTGAGTTTCCCATGAATCAAGGGGATCACAAAAGTTGTCTTCCCAACAAGTGTTCCCATTGGGGAGAAGGGACCCCACAGAAAAAGGCTGAGTGATATGTGAAATGTATGTCTGTCCAGTCGGGGTGGAGGAGGCTACATTCACATCAAGATCTGGGTGGTGGGAGGCCCTGGGCTGCCCTCTGGGGAACCAGCAGGAGGCCCACAGACAGTGAGCACAAAACACCTACACACAGTGGGTCCCCAAGCCTCTGTTAAACCAGGGAAGCAGCCATAATAAACAAGGAAAGGGTTACAAACACTAAACAGGTTAGGATATATAACTGAAGTTGAAGCTGGACAAAACTGGAGGATGTTCATCCGTAACGGAAAATGACTCAGAAATAGGTATCATCTGCCCAAGATACCATGCTGTGTCTCTACCTATACAGAGTAGAGATACCCCAGTAAACCAGTTATATCACTGAGCAGTGGGGAACCAAAAACAGGGTGATGGGGTGCCCACCCACCTGAGTACTAGTATCTGCTATTAGACAAGCCGGTTAATCCCTGAAAGTAATAGCTAGAAGTCTCTGGGCTGCTGGAAGGAACTCAACAAATCAAGTGTGCCTCACTTTTATTCTATGCAAGTTCAGAGAATTAAACAGTGCTTTAAAAAAAAAAAAGGCTAAGTTGAACAGGTTATTTAAAAAAAAAAAGTGGAAAATGAAGAACCCAGTTGTGCAGGAATGTTTACATTCCTGGGGAACCAGCGAGAGGTCTTATCCTGAACCAAATTCTCTTAACCTAAGCCCCAAAGACCCTACACAGAATGAACAGATTAGCCTCAGAGATCTATGAGTCTCCTGGACCAGCATACAGTCATTTGTATGCTCATACGTATGTGTTTTGTGATAGAAGTCCATAGTTTTCATCGGATTCTCAATGAAATATTTGACCCCAAAAAGGTTAAAAGGCAATTATTTGTGTTACTAGTTGGTATTAAAAATTAGCGATATCAATGCAACTGTTTTATTTTAACAGGAAAAGGACCATTTGTTAGAAAGTATGCTATTTCCTTTACTGGGAGAGAGCCCCTAGCCTGTTATAAACCTTTTAGCCCAGGTGCTAGGCTATGTGAGCTCCTGCCTGACTCTGTGTCCCCCTGGTGGCTACTGTCAGAACTGCAACCATAGCCCTTCATTTAAAACAGCCCAAGACGATCGTGGATGACAAGATACAGCTCCAAAGACCAAAAGGAAGGAAGAGTTGAGTAGAAGGTGAGTTGAGAAGGGCCCACGGAGAAAGGGTGCAGAAATGAGGTGGTAATGCAATGGTCACACGACAAAAGAATAGCAATGGGGGGATGGCATTCACCTGCTTTTTCAGGAGACTGTAAAAATCAGGAGACATTCTGCTACCAACCACCAGCCAAATGGAAGAAAACAACTGCCCTCAGTGTTAAGACAGGCCATGGGGAGATATCAAGATAAACTAAATTAGAATGCCATGTACACTTAGTAAGAATAGGCCAAATGATCCATGATTGTCAGGGCCTGAATTGTGAGTAGGCTTACGGCCTCCATCACAAAGCTGTTCCCTCTCCAGCCTTTCCCAAGGAGAGGGATAACAAGCAGAAGATGAGGGCAATGGCCCTCTTTTCAAACATGCCAGCAAGGGGCCCCACCCACAGAGAACCTAACTTGACTAGTCTGGGCGGAAGCTGCACACTTTAAAACTCCAGGTGACTCAAACAGACAGCCAGGCCTCAGAGCCACTAGGTTAGAAGTAGTGTCTGCTCCCTCTATAGATGACCTGTCTCAGGAGACCCTGGGGTAACAGAAATAGTGAAAGTTGCTCAGGGGCTGGAGGCAGAGTTCAGGGAAACACATTTTCATCCCTCAGTCAGTAGGGATCACCTGTGGTTCTCACAGACTCAACACAACCAAGAGCCATGCTGCCCTTGACCAGAGGAAATGCACCCCACCTTCTCAGGAGGTCGGTCTCCAGGAAAAGCTTAACACCAGCCCTGTGTTTGTCAAGGGACCCTCCTTTCAATTAACAGAAAGGCCTTCCCTCTCCAGGGAGCGTGACCTACTCCGGAACCTCACCCTGGAAGAAGCCCCCTCTTGCCCAACCAGCAAAGGAAGCGCTTCCAGGAATAAGCAGTTGAGTTTTTTCCAGCTAAGCCCCTCCCGGGTCTTCACAACATGAGAACGCAGAAAGGGAGAGAGTCGACAGGGGACAGAGGGATCCATCCCAAGTACTTACTGCAAAGCCCGGTGCAAGGCAGCCTGGGCCTGTGCTCCCAGCTGGCGCAGAAGGCTGCGAAGGGCCGGCTGCCTGGAAGGAAGCTGAAATTGCAGGTCACTTTTCTCTTTCTCCAAATCTTCTAATTTTTGTTTTAATATCTCAGCTGTAAGGCCAAAATGAAGAGAGAGGAATAAAGTAGCATAAGACACAAAATAGATAATCCAGTGTCTCTTAGTTCCAAGCCAGTCGACGTTCACCTCAATGACATAGCGCAAAGGTGACTGGTTTCTGGTCCATCTCTCCATTGGTGCTGTGAAGACTCTTCCATCTTTTAACTGACAGTATCGCCCTCCTACCTTTTCTTCTTCTACTAAAAAAGGTCATCATTTATGTATTTATAGTGACAAAATCAGGATCACCACATGCAAGGATACTTAGTACTATTTGTAAAACCATGTGATCATTTGGGGAAAAGCCCCCTGATTTTGATGAGTTGTAAATAATTACCCTGATTTTGATGAGTTGTAAATAATTACTTGAAAAAAAATCAGTGTCCAAGTGTTGATTTGAAGAAAGTTTCCTTATAAATTGCCGATGAGACAGAACCAGTCCCAGCAGTCATAAAGCACTGTTCAAATTCTATCATGTGTTAGATAACCACAGAGCCATTAATTATTTTTTAAACAACTTTAAGTCTCCTAGAACAAGGTATAAGACAATTTTTGTTTGAAAAAAAGAAAATACAGAAATTGAAACTGCCATGGATGACAACTTGTCTTCATAATCAAACACCTAAGATTTGGAAAGTTTTCCACACAATTATTTTTTCAGAAGTGGAAAAACTGGGATTACAAAGGTCACGCCCCAGAGCTTCCCTCCTGCTTGGGTATGCCACCAGATGGGGGGAAAGCCTCGATTCCCTCTGCCCTTGGCTCATAGGCAGACCCCAGCTTCTGCTATCCCAGCAGCCACACCTGGCCATAAGCTCCCATAAACTCACCCAGGTGTGCAGTGCAAATAGCATCATTTTCTACTTGGGTCACAATGAGATGACATTTCAGAGGTTCTCCTCTAGATCACAAAAACTCTTCTACATTTCTATAGCCCTACTGGCCATTTTCAAAGTAGGCCATTTCCCTGAGACTTATTTTAAAGTAAAACACTGTTTTCAACAAGATTATCATTTTGAAAACACTTTAAACAAAATCCTTTATCACACACAAGCAAAGGTGAACACTCATCACAGTGCCCCCTTCCCTCGTGCTGGGTGCTCCGAGACAAGCACTTGGGCAGAGGAAGGGCCAGCACCAGGCCTCATGGGCAGCAGGCCTGTGTCTCTGGGGATTCAGCTGAGACACCACCCCATCAGCTTGCATGCACTGGGACCAACAGCCAGGACTGGGACCCTCCGGGGCAAACACTGGGACCAACAGCAGTCAGCCCCATGCTGGCATCCAGGACTTATCCAGATGAATTGGTTATTATCAGCTGCACCATCAAGCAATAAGCAAAATGATGCATTGAATAATATGTTCTAATGGATACTATACATTCAATTTGTGAATATAAGAGGCTTTACGTATAAAACCTCAGCGATAAAAATGTTAACCATAATCTCATTCCATTTTGTATCAAGTAAATATATTTGTTTGATGCCACTGCCACGTATTTATTATGATTTAATTGAGGGTCAGTGTTCACCTGTTTTTCCTTAGCACATCAGTACTAAGTGCCTGCTACTAGGGCTAAGAAAATGTGCCAAGGAACCGTTCAGAAAGGATCATCTACTTCAGTTGGAGGCCAAGTCACAAGTGTCTGCCAGGCTCTCAATCTGTGCCACCTTCTTCAAAGTGACAGCTGGAGCTATTTCAGACACTGCACTTGTAACGCACAGTGGAGCCTGACCCAGCAGGTCTCCTGAGACAACTCCCAAGAGATCTGCTCCCTAACACCAAGCTTTATGCTTCAATTTTTTTTCTTTTTTCTTTTTGTATAGAATTGCGGTGTAGGCCAGAGGTGCGGGGGGGGGAAGGAGGGGAGAAGATTCACTAGAAACAGAGTGGGGAGAAGAACAGGCAGATCCACTGAAATACAATGCTGAGGGGAGCAGCGGGTGAGACAGGAGAGGTCTGCTGTGCCATGTGGATTGGCTCCCCGGCCAGGGATGGAACTCAGGTTATAGAGGTGACAGCACTGAGACTTAACCTCCAGGCCACCAAGGAGGCCCTTAAATATTTTTTATTTATTGTCATTAATTTTTTATTTATCTATTTATTTCTTGCTATTTGAAATCAAAACCTCAAAGAGTTTTTACCTTATGTGATATAAAATAACATATCAAATCAGTCATAAGGCAGTGGCAAAAATGAGTTATGATCCTCTTACATACAGATTAGGGGAAAAATCTCAGGTTGTGTCTTAAGTCTACCATCTCTAGCTGTCTGACCTTTAAATGACTTAACCATCCTTATCTTCAGTTTCCTAATGTGTAGAAATAGGGCAGATAATAATATCTACTTCATATGGTTTTCTGGAGATTAAATGAGACCATCTATGCAAAGCGTTCAGCCCCATGCTGGCATCCGGGACTTGTCCAGATGAATTGGTTATTATCAGCTGCACCATTAAGTATGAGTCTTGGAGTGTTCACAGTAACGTTAGAAATCCAGTCTGACCTATATCTGTCATCCACCCTACAGAGTAACCTCCCACTGTTGGGAGGAAAGTCCTCAGACAATACAAGCTGATCCAGCCAAGTGAAACAGGGGAAATGGTGAATTGGCAGCCAAAAATCACATTCACAATGTTTTCCAAAGGAAAACATCAGTTATCCCAGGAAATGCCTGTTATTAACTATGTTCTGTGCTGTCATTTAGCCTTCAAAAGTGTGTATAGATAACGTTATTAGAAAAGTTTATGGGAGAGACACCATCAATTTTATAGTCAGCAATTTTATGTCCATTATCTCTAATTCATAAGTTGCCTCCTATTCCAGTCTCTTGAGTGGCTATCAGCTACTGAAGGCTATACTTCACATGCCAGGATCACCTCTGGGTGGCATTAGGGTACAGGGGTCAACATTGTAAATAGAATTTCTCTTGCCTCCTGTGGAGAGGAATTGGGTGGCAACCATCCCATGGAAGAAGGGGGCTATGAGGGAGCACACAGGTGGGGTATCCATCAGCACCCATGATGCAGGGGGACCTTGGGAAGCCACACAGGGGCACGCGGTGGCATGCCAGAGGATGTACCTGCCAGGGCCTACAGATAAGGGAAAGGGAACAGCAGGGAGTGTGGACAGCCAGGAGGGGAAGATAGGCTACAATGAGAAATAAGTAAGTGGGGCTTAGTAGGTAAATAGGTAGAAGATGAAGACAGCCAGGATCTTAGTACTGGAGAATGTATGTCCACTCTTCAACAGCATGAGTTTGAACTGCAAGGGTCCTCTTATGTAAGAATCTTTTTCTATCCAAGTTTCCACATTCACAGAGCCAAGATTAAACCCAAGGACATGGACTCATGGAGATAGAGGGCCGACTACAAGTTATACTCAGGGACCAACACTTCTGTGTTGTTCAAAGGTCAGCAGTGCTCATAATTATGAAAAGGGATATCGGAAGAACTGGAATTGAATGGCTTTTAGTATAGCTGCTCACAGATAGGTAAGGAAATAATTACAGAGGTATGTGTGTATGCATTTACATACATGTTCTGCCTATAACAACTGAGAAAGTCTAGAAGCAATGATGCCCCAGTAGCAACACATACATCAAACACTCAGATTCTGATTTCTAAACACCATGCTCCATGGGGGGAAAAAGTACCAAGTCTAGTACTGACATGCAGACAGTATGAGTCCGGAGTTTCTTGTACCAAAAATGTAGGGCATGTTTCAAGACTGATGGGGGCGTGCCAGAAAGATGCAGGGCCATGTTGAAGGAGCCCCCATAGGCCAAATCTGGGATGACTTGAGATCAAGTTCAAGTAAATAATACAATGAATGAGAATTGAGGTTTGGTGGGGTGCAGGGTGCCAGGGTAAACTTAGACTATCCCCCCCCACATAATTTATTAATCCATCTCCATAGAAAAATGGTAAGTTTGTAGTAGAGAAACCTGGAACAGTTTTCACTCAACTCAAACAAATGGTGAAGGTTCACATCAGCAGGGGTGGGGACAAGCCAGGAGGTGTGACACCTAGAAGATGCACCAAGAAACACACATTTCCATGATGTCTGCTGGGCCTGTGTGACCTGCATGGAGTCCTGAGGAAGCATCCAGGGACCCTGGTTGAAAGTTGTCCAATAAAATGTAAGGTCTGCCTTCCTTAAAACGTCCAAGGTCATAAGGGAGAGGAAAGGCTGAGTACCGGGAAAATTGAAGAGACACGCCAACTGCAGGCAACGTGTGTTCCTCACCACAAAGGACAGAGAACAATGCTGGGCCCTCGGGGGAAGTGCTGGGTCTGCAGACCCGAGAGCAGTGGTGTGCCACGGTTGATTTCTCGACCGGGAGAGTTGCAGCTTGGGTGTGCGTGAGAGGGTCACATTTGGGGAAATACACGAGCTAGAGCTGACGGGCAGGGAGTCTGCAGCTCCCCCCTAGGTGGTCATGGGCCTGCGAGTTGGTTGGGGAATCAGAGTGAGTGAGACAGGTGAGTTCTTTGTACTCTACTTGCCACTGTTCTGTAAGTGGGAAATTATTTTTAAAAATTTTGAACACAGCCCTATTAAGTGTTGTCCTTGTTACTTTAATGTCCTTTCTTTGCATAAAATCCTGCTGCGCACCTGAAAGGAGAAAGCATACATTGCACAAAAAGGAAGAATGCTGTAAAATATACATAAAATAAAATTTTAAAATTCTGCTGCATCTTTAAAAAAATCCTATTATTCTATCTGGCCCAGTGGTTGAGGGAACCTAACTCACTGTCTCTTGATCTTCCTTCTATTAAACCTCTGCAAACATTCTGTAGACATTGTTAATCTGATTTCAGTTTGTAGCTCAAGATTTAAAGCCAGATTTTCAGGGTGCTGCACACAGCAGGAGCTGAATAAATGAGGCTCACTGGCCATCTTGCTGACAGAACAGCTACATTAGAGATTTTGATTGCACTTGGTAAGCTTAACTGACTAACTGCTAAACTAAACAAACTCAAAGTTAACCACAAACAATATTAACTCTGCCATCAAGTAATAAGCAAAAGGATGCATTGAATAATATGTTCTAATGGATACTATACATTCAATTTGTGAATATAACAGGCTTTACATATAAAACTGCAGCAATAAAAATGTTAACCATAATCTCATTCCATTTTGGATCAAGGAAATGTATTTTTTTGATGCCACTGCAACATATTTATTATGATTTAATTGAGGGTCAGTGTTCACCTGTTTTTCCTTAGCACATCAGCATTAAGTGCCTGCTGCTAGGGCTACAATATAGAAACAGAATAAAAGACAAGTAACTACTTTCTCCATCTATGAATAAATAAGCAAATAAGCATTTACAGAGCAGCAAGAAATCTTCACATATAAAGACATCCTGCTAAATAGATTCACTCCCTACTGCCTTGTTCTGTCTGTGGGATGACAGAATAGATGGAAGAACCCATATTCTTGGCTAGGCAATCATTGTACATTCTGAGGAGGCCCTCTAAAGTTAAGCAGCAATCAATGTCTTCATAAGTCATTTTCCTTTGGTTTTTACATAATGGCCAAGAACTGCTATTCATTGAGAGTAGAATATTCTAATAATTCCACATTACCATACACCTCATGTGTAGGTGACCAGTTTACAAAGAATTAGAGTGTAATAACCTGAGACAACTGAGCCAGTCTTTGACATTTCAGAATATTGGAATTTGTTGGATCATTATCATAAAAATCAGTCACTATTGGGGCCTGAAGACTTCAAGCATAATAATCATTTTTGAGCATCTATTACATGCCTGGCACTATAATATGCATTATTTCTGAGCTTCACAACAACTTGTAGATTAGGAATACAAAAGCAGGGACTAAAATCCAGAGAATTTAAGTAATTTCTCCAAGGCCTCAGAATGAGTAAGCAGCAAATTCAGAATTTGAACCTTCACCTTTTCTGTTGTCCAGCTCTGACCTGTTCTGTGATGCTTCGCAGGGGCCACCCCGAGTTTCCCGCTCACACAACGGTCCTGGCTGCCCACTCCCCTGTCTGAGTCTCTGGAGATGGCGTGACCCACTGGGCAGGGAAGGAGCCATGTTCTTCTCTACCTGGCCAATGTCTACTCAGTGCCAGGCACACAACAGGTGCCAAGCAGGTGCTGAATAAAGGAATGTTTCTATCCGGGTGAGGAGTGCAGCAGACAGAGAAAAGAGGAGCAGCCACTGGGTGAGCACATTGAACATGCCATCCTCATAATGACCCAGGAGGGAGATGGGGTTATTCCCATTTCACAGAGCAAAAGACTGTGGTGCATGAAAAGTTTTAGAAATTTTTCTAGATTAGTCACACAGCTATGAAGCTTCAGAAATGAACTTGCAGTGTCTGACCCCAAAACCTGTGTTCCTAATCACTGTGCTCTACTGGGAAGGCCGGGTCCTGCACTGGACCCAATAGCCTAAAATACAGCCTGAAGGCATTAAACATGTGCATACATGTCTGTTGACCTATTTTCCACTTCGTCTACCTCTTTCTCACAGAAAGTGTGCAGTGGCCAAAACAAATAGAAAACTCACAAAAGTAGAAACAGCTTCAGTCCAGTTTCTAGGGAAATGGTGGATGTCCACTCATGAAATGGTTGAATAGCAAGTCAAAAATCAACTGGAAAAACTGCTACAAAATAGTCTAATATTATAAGAGAGAAACAGGATATAAAATTCTATATACATATCATCTATAATTTATAATTGCTTATGTTTTAAAAACTGGCAATCAGTCATAGTGATTGTGGGTGATTTTTTTCTCAATTTCTCTTACAAAATCAGCTGTGAAATCTTGAGTTGTTTATTATTGAGAAAAGGATAATATATGTTTTAAATAACCTACTGGTTAACTTATGCTACCCTTTGATTTCTGCCTAAAAATGAATATTTGGTTTCCTCAAATTTTTAATGCTTAAACTGGGCCTCCCCGGTGGCGCAGCAGTTAAGCGCTGCACTGTGGAGCTGTTGGCAGCGGCAACGCAAGTTCAACGCCCGGCCGGAGAGAATCCCACATGGCACAGCCGACCTCTCCTGCCTTGCCCGCTGCTCCCCTCAGCAGTGTATTTCTGATCTGCCTGTTCTGCTCCCCGCTCTGTCTCTGGTGAACCCTCTCGCCGCCCCACGCCTCTGGCCTGTACCCCAACTTGTATGTATAAATAAAAAATAAATTTTTAAAAAAAAATTTTTTTAATGCTTAAACTACTTAGGATAAGCTTGGTTTCCCTGGATCACAGATCTTTTCAGTGTACATCAAAAGACATGTTCTATTTTATGCTCACCAACATGTGGAAAGAAGACTGAGAAATGACTTTGATGTTTTAAAAAGAAAAACAAACATTTGGTGGAGACACAAAAATTTTGGAAGACAAGCAACAGTTTAATTGTGCTACTTACCCACTCAGCACTTAGCCTATCACCTTGCTCTTAATACATATTTGTTGATTTGCTCTGAAATATTTCAGTGGGCTATTTGGTTTGTAACATCTGTTCTTTCTCAGCAAGAATTTACCAAGAAACATAAAGTGAATGATCAAAAAAACAAAAGCAGTGAAACTCCCAGATATTTCCCCAGGTATTAGGTATGTCAGATATGTCAGCACTAGAATTTTGTGTGTGTGTGTGTGTGTGTGTGTGTGTGTGTGTGTGTGTGTGTACACAAAGCGGGTGCCCCAACAATGTAGTTTCATGAAATGTTGTTTCAATTTAACATTGATAAGAAAAAAACAGTCCATTAGCAGTGCGGCAGTGGGCACTGTCTGTGTGAAGTTGGCACATTCTCCCCAAGTCTGCATGGGTACCCCAGCTTCCTCCCATACCCCAAAGGTACACATGTTAGGTTCACTGGCATGTCTCCATTGTCCCAGTCTGAGTGAGGGTATGATTGTGATATACCCCTGCAATGGAATGGGGTCCTCCTCAGGGTTGTTCTACCTTGTGCCCTGAGCTGCCTGGATAAAGTCTAGCCACCCCAGCCCTGAACTGGAATGAACAGCTTGGAAAGGAACGAATTAATGAATGGATGAATACAAATGATTGTTGGATATTAGAGTTGTTTTGGATTTTTAATTAGAAGGTTGGTGATTTTTGTTATGACCAGAAAAAGACTGTAGACACTTAACTACTTAACTAGGATTGTGGTAAAAATTGGTTTTATTAAATATTTCACTTAAAGTTTCACAAAAAGTCCCAGTTTCTAATAAACTGTCAACAACGTTAAGTGAGGAAATATTGTGATTGTGAGTGTGTATGAGTGTGAGTGTGTGTGAGTGTGTAGGGTGTGTATGAGAGTGTGTGTGGGTGAGTGTGTGTGAGTGTGTTCACACACGTGCTGTCAGTAGACTTGCAAAAAATGTTTAAAGCTGCAGTGTTCAGACATGTCAGAAAAGAAAATTTCTCAGGATCAAGAGTTTCTGACAAGATGGTTTGGTTATGGGTCACGCCAAAATATACTTTGTCTCAATTATTAAAACTAAGTCCATAAGAACTATAAGGAAACCAAATAGGAGAGAGACAATCAGCAGGGGGGGGGGAGGGGGAGGGAGGGAAGGAAAAGCGCACGAAATGGAATAGAAAAGAATACAAGGGACCATGGAGATGGATCACGGGTGAATTGGTGGTGGGCTACCCAAGGGGAATACAAAATGTAAAAGACATAAATAACAATAAAAATATATATTAAAATATATATATATATTTAAAAAAAAAAACTAAGTCCATAAGAAAGTGTTTCTTTCACCAAAAGTCCTAGGGAATTAACCAGCATACTGAATGTTGGTTACTTTTATAAAAGCGTTGAATTTTCAAAATTACCAAAACCTTCTCTAAGGGATGTTTTCACAGATGCTAAGAAAAAGTAGATAACTGCATACATGTGATCCATGTTCACTGTTCAGAATATGGGGTGGCTGAATCTCCTGCTGGCAACTCTCAGTTTCTGCTTGTTTGCTTGTTTGTTTGTGTGTTTGTTTGTTTGAATTGAGGTAACATTGATTTACAGCACCATATATGATTTACGGAGATAGGTTGACACCTCCTCAGATGTATGTCACACACCATACCAACCAGCAAAGTGCCCATAGTCCTTTCCTCTAGACCACTGGGAACCGCCCCTCATCTTCCACCCCTTCCCATCCTCCACCTCTAGTAGCCTCAATTCTGCAGTCATATTTCCAGGATTTGTTTTGGTTTAGTTTTATCTGTTCTTTTGATCCACTATTTCCCACATATGAGTGAAATCATCTGGTATATGTCTTCTTCTGATTTATTTGACTTAGCATAATCCTCTCCAGTTCCATCCATGTTTTTGCAAATGACAAAAGTTCATCTTTTTAACAGCTAAGTAGTATTCCATTGTGCACACACATATCTTCTTAATCTGCCCCTCTGTTGGTCCACTTATTTAAAGAGCAATGAAATGTGTCCCACATCTCCTACACATTCAACATTACTCCCACTACCTTCTCCATTCCTACCACCAACACCACTAGCTCTCCTACCACTACCACCATCAACAACAGCACCCCTGCTGCCACTACTGATAAGAGGAAGAGAGACACATACACCTTCCCAGCTGTTTGTTAGAAAATCTATCCTGAAAACATTTACCCAAAAAGGAGGGCCTTTCTCAGATTCTTTCCATGTAGCTCCAAAACAAAGAACTCAAAAAATAAAAAAGAAAGAAAGAAAAAGGACAAAAGAAGAAGAGCCACTCAACCACACAATGAAATAAGTCAGAAAGGACACAAACCAAAATGTTAACAGTGGCTATCGCTGTATGTACCATGAGAAAAATAGTGGCATTTTTTCCTCTAATTTATATCTCTGAGCTCTCTAAATGCTTTCACAGTGATCATGTTTTGCTTTAATAATTTATTTTTAATTCATTTTTAGAAATGAAAGGCAATCATTAACTGTGACATTCAGGCAATGGCAAGTAGGTGACCTACCTAAAGTCAACGAGCATGGACTAAGGAGGTCAAACACAGTACGGTCCAAATTTTTGCTTTGGCACTCTTCATGCAATCTTTTTGAACTTCAGTTTTTCTTATCTACACAACTAATACACTAGATAGCTTTGTAAAGAAAGATTAGATGGTGTGATGTATGGGAAGCTCCTGGCAGATAAATGATGTATAATGATTAGTTATCATTATTTGGCATGACTTATTAAGCTATCACTCTCAACTACATAGTATGCATCCACTCATCTTCCTTGCAGCAGGACAATCCAGAAAAGTCTTGCTATAGTGATGGCCAAGAGAAAAGTTTAGCAGGACTCCAAGGTATTCATACGTAAGGATTAGGATTTAGGGTCATGGGTTCTAGAGGGGCTGCCTCAAATCAAACTCTAAGTCCACTCTTCATTAGCATCATGATCTTAAACAAGTCAGACACCCTCTATGACTCGGTCTTCTCAACAACAAAATGGACCTATAATAGAACTTAGCTTATGACTTTGTCACTTACGGAGTTACTTTATGATTTATGGAGAGTATAATGCCTGGCTCCCCGTTTGCCTGTTCTTGACATAAATTATTGCTATAACCATGAGGTAGGGAAGGAGATTTAGTTAAAGTTTAAGGATCTTTTCGGAGTTAATTTGCAATATGGTACCCAAAGTGAACATGTGACTAAGAAGATAATTAATGGAATATATTGAATATGTTAAATCTTTAGAGGCATTTCCCAGTTAGTATGGAAACCTTCACTTAAAAGTTTTCTAATGCATGTTTTTTAATGCACAAAATTAACATGACCTTGATATATTAAAAAAATATAAAACTATTTTAGGAATGATACTGCCTAGAAATTGGGCTATAACAGAATATCTTTCAAGGTCCCTTCTAATTCTGAAAATTCTGGAAGGCACAAATTGAAAAACACGAGCTTGAAATACAGCTCATTCATCTCCCTCTTCTGTTTTTTGTGGAAGAACAAATCTACACACAAAAAATGAGGGCAGGGAAGTGGGAGTTATCCGTTTAAAAATATGTAAACTCTGAAAAAAACTCTTGTTTGAACATAATGGCAGACACTCCTACATAAAACAATTTTAATGCCATGTTCTTTACTTTAATTGAATTTAGATATATGATCAGTCATTACCAAAATGGGTTAATCACTTGGGCAATTACAAACTCACTTAGCAATTTAGATGCACAGCTGATAAGTGAATCAACTCTGTAGACTGAATGTTGACTTTTACTAGGTATAATGTAACAAGGAGAGAAGTTAAAAGAAAAATTCTTCATAGCAAACTGACTATACCAACGAGGGCATGGGAAATTTCTGGTAAGTAATAATGTAATGTAAAGCATCAGCCAGTAATTCTTGGACAATTTCCACATCAACAGTAACTTATAGAATGACTCTGTTGACCATCGAAATGGTCACTTTCAAATTTCTCCTCCAAGGACTCTTTTAGCTTCCTTCATGTATGTTGAAGGGTCTTGGACCATTGAGTAGATTGATGTGCCTCTCAGACATGGGAACATACTATCAGCACTGAGGCCATTTGTAATGAAATGAATTTATGAAAGGATTCAAATACCTACTCATTATTTCTCACTATTGGTTTTGGTTAGACTCAGTTTTCACTATGAAACTGGACATGGCATTCAATTAGTTCCTATGAATAGACTTTTCACGAGTAATTTGCTCTGCTGGTGTTTTCATAAAAAATTAGCTGGACACATCTGCTTGTCAGCGCTCAAAAACCACAGGCTCTCTCATCCTTTTAATGGTAATAACAGCAACCTGTAATCTTTTTAAGACTTAATTGTTTTTTGTAGAACATCTTTTAACGTATTCATCTGTAATGGAATTCGGGATATTAGGGATGCACTATTGAGCAACCACCATCATCATTATTTTAATAAATATAATGCAAACCACATGCATGTGCAAATCCCTTTCTGCAATGGACAAATGGAGCACAACAGTGTGATGCTCAGTGCCAAGAGGATTGTACTAAATTGGTCCCTGGCTAGCAATATGGCAGCGCGAACAGCTTAAATTCTTTGAGTGGCATAAAGGGATCTAGATACAATGGCACAGTCCCAAAAAACTAAGAAGATTAAATAAATTATTTTCACTAGCCTGAGCTATTCCAATTAGGATGAAATCCAATCAGAAGGAATAAATCACGCTAGAATATTAGTTCCTTGGAACAAAGTAGAATGAAGCTGTTTTTCTTTTGGCTGAAGCACCACAATACAAATAAAACAGTGACCTTCAATTCAAAGGCAATGTTAATAAGAGAAATCACAAAACAGCAACCAATGATAAGAATGGCTAATAAAGAGGAAAGCTTTTAGCATGCTGTGAACCTATATATGCACTGGTTTCAAGCAGTGCCTCTATAAAGAGTAAGGAGTTATAAAGTTAAAGGATTTATAAGGCTCTACAGAACTCATTTTAGAAGTATCTTTCCAGAGTCCTTAGATACCACACAGATTTTAGAAATAAAACTGGAGTTTGTGGTAACATTTTCCCAGAGCAGGAATGCAACAGTAACAGAACACAGATGCAAGAAAGACCTCAAGGCCTTTGTGAACCAACTAAAGTCCCTGTGTGGTTCCACATGACATGAAGTCATGGTACCTGGCTATTAAGCCCTTCAATGGCAAAGCAAAACTAGCACAGAGCTCCAAAATCCCTGAGCTAGAAAAATAAAAGCAGTTGACAGTTCAGTGACCCTTACTTGGTGGAGAAGTCTAATTCTTGAACCTAGATGGGAACTGCCAACAGGTGTTGACCAGAAGCAGGAGAACTAAGCTGTGGGCACCTAAGGCAAAAGGCAATTTTGCTTTGTTGACACCTGTGTCCCTGGTGCCTAATGCAGGTGTGCTACAAAAGGCACAATTAATATTTATGGAATAAATAAAAATGCTATGTTATGCATTCTCTCAAAACCTATCTTGGCTTTTTAACGCTTAAAACTGAAATCTTAAAGATAACTTCATAGATTGTATAAGATGTTATCTTAAACATTAAAGGATGTATAAAAGGATGATATAAACAGTGTGAAAGGGAATGGTGTGTTCCTCTCTCTGTGTAAAGCCCTGTATTATAAGAAGAAAATCCAAAATTTTTAAATGATTTCTATGTTTAAGGACCAAGAGATACAGATTTTAGTGATGAATTTGCCAGGACCAACTTTGCAATCTTGGAACTATTTAACCTCTCTAAGAATAGGTCTCCTCAATTTATAGATGAGAATAATAATTCCAGTCCAATACTGATTATGAAATGGCAAGAAGAAAATTTCTGTGAACAATTTAGAAAAATGTAAGTGGCAGAATTGTTTCGAAAGGTAAAAATGATGCAAAGATTGCTTTGATGGCCTTAGCTGCTGATTCAGATTTCATTCAACTCAAATTTACATAGTTCCAAAACCTGGAAGACTGTCAAATGCAGAGGATTTTATGGCCAGTCTTGCTCTATGTTTACTTTTTATGATGTAAAATGAACAAGAGTTTCGTTCTCTCCTCTGGACTCACTCCCCAGGTCCCCCATTCAAACATGCAGACAGTGCAGGTTACCTTTAGCTTCTCAGATATCTAGAAGTTGTAAAGCCCTTTGAGGAACTCCTTGACACCTTAGTATAGTAACTTCATCATATGTATCAATAACAATATCAGCATCAGAAATACCAATAGATGTGGGCCTCCCCGGTGGCGCAGCGGTTAGGCGCTGCGCTGTGGAGCTGTTGGCAGCGGTGACGCGAGTTCGACGCCCAGCCGGGGAGAATCCCACATGGTGTGGCAGACCTCTCCTGCCTCGCCTGCTACTCCCCTCAGCAGTGTAGTTCTGATCTGCCTGTTCTGCTCCCCGCTCTGTCTCTGGTGAACCCTCTCGCCGCCCCACACCTCTGGCCTGTACCCCAGCGCGTATGTATAAATAAAATAAACCTTAAAAAAATAAATAAATAAAATAAAATAAATTTAAAAAAAAGAAATACCAATAGATGTGCAGTAGAAAACTACAGTGAGGAGCACCAGTTCCATGGAAAACAAGAGAGAAAAAAAACAAGCTGGAAGACTAGGTATGATGAACAGTTTCTGAGTTTTCCACTAGAATTCTTTGACAAATCATTTACCTACTTTGTTATCTTGCAGACACTAGCAGACAAGTGGTAGCGGGCGTATGTGGCTGGAGTTTTAAAAAAATAATATTAACACCAAATACTGACTGAATGATTATGCCAGCTCTACTCTTAGGTTGATTTTCTGAAGCATGAAAATGCTCCTTTTTTTATTTATATATATGTATATATATTTTACATCACTGTTCATTTTTGTACAATGTCTGCTTGTATGCTTTCTCCTTTTAGGTTATTCCCCATAAATTCCCCTCTCTTAATTAGCAATCCCAAAGAGTTGCACACCAGACTCTTGCAGGGGAAGGTAAAATCTTGCTGTTGCCCCTCAACTAATCAAAGACTGGAAAAGACCATATCTGTGATATGCAGTCCATCCATTCTCTTTTGGTCTTCTAAAAACACCTCCTGAGTTAGGACAGAGCAGCAGAGAGACATGGTTGGGATCGTTCATGCTGGTCACCTCCCTACACTACTGTTTTGGCCTGAATGCATTTTGGAGCAACACTATCAACCTGTAAGAACTGATTTGGGAACACTCATTATGTAGGAATGTTTCATCCCTGCTCTTCGGGTGTTCATGAGGAAGACTGCTCCGGCTGTGCTCTCCCTGACATCTGCCCAAGGAGATGTAGGGTATTTACTTGTTGGTGTGTTGAGGAGCAAGAAGAAGCAAACATAAATCAGTCCCTGCCCTGATCCTTTCTTATTGAAGGCCAGATGATCTTGTAAGCATTCATTCTGTCTGCTCCTCCAAGAGCGCAAGTTTACAAGGGCAGACCCCCAACAAAGATGAGCCTCCACGTTATTCACTGCCTGTGGCTGATGGGTAATTCTTATCCTGGGGCTGGGAACTAGGGGATCCATTGCTGCAATATAACTAAACCATATTCTATAATGTTGGCTTTACAGTCAAAGAGTTGACATTTAGATCTCCATCTGTTCAAATCTTTTCTGTTACCTCTCAATTAGTTCATAACATGGAAAAACGAGATGTTATTTGGGGCAGCGGGGTGTGCCAGTTATTAAGCTATTGTCTCTTAGCTTTTATCTTTTACTTTCTGCTCTGTGGTGCTGGGACAGGACCTCTGCAGACCAACCACACTTCTGACTTTGCCACCAACTGCTATCATTTCAGCAAAGCTAACCTGCAACATTTCATTCCGGGAACTACAGGTGACTCCAGTTTGTAGCTTTTCCAGCACTCACAGAAGCAGCCTCATCCCCTGAAAGACACCAGTGCCACCTCTTCAGACCTATGGATACAGAGACCCTTAGCCAGTTCAGAGAGTGCCAACCTGATTTTTTTCCAGCACACTGTGAAAAGATTCTTATTCTAGGATGTGTTTTGTGGGTATAAAAATGTGAGAATTCTGGAGTCAATAACCCAGAGAACTTCAGTTCCCCTTGACTGTGACCCCGCCATGGACCTGGATCACTGGGGACATCATCGGCATTAGTGCAGACCTGGGACGGGCTCCCCATCTGTGCACTGGAGCCCCCTCTGTGGTCACTGTCAGAAACTGTGAAAGCCACTGACCAAGACAATTAACTGTCAGAGAGCAGCCCTGGGGACAAAATTCTTGCCACCAAGTTCTTGAAGTCCCTTGGGATAAGCAGACATAGCCACCCTACCACCCCCAAAAGCTGGAGAAAGGGCGGAGGGAGAGAAAGAAACACCAGTTCCTGCCCTTCATCACTCCAGCGGGCCCCAAGGGCCTCTGACATCCATCTGTGGAGGAAGAAACGAAAAGGCGGAAGGAAGCCTGAGTTGAGAACAACACTGAGCAATGGCTGAGGGTGTAATAACCTGATCAGTGAGACTAAAATCACCAGAGCAGACTCTAAACTCTAAAGCAAGACTAGCCAGAATAGGATCGATATTTTTAAATGCCTGCTCTGAGCAGACTATATGAGATGTTTGACAGAATAGACACATTACAAGAAGTTTAACCTTTAATATAAGTGTGAAACTGCACAGCAGAAATGACTCTCACTTAAACTGGGCCGGAAATGGGTTCCATAAAAAGAGTGATCCCGGGGTCAGTGCATCTGCTCACAGCCACATTACCAGAAGAGAGACGGAAAGATTATCACCATGTTACAGACCTGCGTTGGCAGGGCAAGGGACTCCCTGCCCAGATGCTCTGCCTGCAGTTAGTACACACTGCCACCAAGGGGAGAACGAGTGTTTAGTTAGGGTCCTCAAGGACCACAAAGTGTAATTCCCATAACTGACATTAATCGCAATGTATTTCTCTATTCACTTTTGAGTGTGTGTTTTTTATATCCCTGCAAAAATTTAATTGTCCAAGCACAGATGTTGCATGATAATGGTTTTGTATTCCCTGATCGGGGACAGGGGCTTCAGTGCGAGAAGTTGGGGCTGGGTGGAAACGCCTAATTAACTTTTCTCAAGTCTACTGCCTCATGTTAACAACTGTTATTGAGGAGGTGGGGGGAGGGAGGTGGAATTAGATGCCACCTTTATCCTAAATAAACATATTCTTCTCCCTGAGTTCTTTTTCTTTCTTTTCATTGTGTCTAGACAAAGAACGGTTGACTTTCTGCATAGATAGCTAACTTTTTGTTTTATTTAAATTTGGGGAGTTTCATTAATCTGAGTTTGGTTCAGGATGTTGAGGCTTGCCTGGTGGATCCAAAGCAATTGGTCCCAGCTGTCAAGAAGAAAATGAATACCTCTAAATGGAATGGACACAGCATAACATCCTTGACTGGGACTAACAGCGTTAGAAGCACACTGCTGCTGATACTGGAACACCGCACTTGCATGAGCTAATCAGAAGCACTTGTACCCGTGGGGATAAAGAGCAGGATTTGTTTCACAGCAAAGCATGCTTGGCAATCCTGTCGTCACTGTTCAGCACTCAATTCCAGTCAAATGCCATCACCCTTCTAGGCTGAATATTTCTCACACACTGTGTTTTTTGGACACACAAGTCAAGCTTCCATTCAATATGAAATAGAAGCCTATATTTGAAAGAATCTCTTCCTTCCTTTCCACATAGTTCCAGAGTTTCCAAGGTTATCATTTTCAGGTCCTTATAATGGTGCTTTTCAAGTATTTCTAGTTACTTCTTGGGGTGGGGTGGTTGTCTTTTTTTTTTTTTTTTCCAGCAATGGAAACCCTTTTGAGATGAACCCTTATAGGAGTACTCACAACAGAGAAAAGCTGAGATGAACCCTTATAGGAGTACTCACAACTCTCATCTTTGGAGTGCTACTGCTTTCCCATCTCCCCAAAGGCATCCCTGTAACCCCTCAAAACAATTTGAATATCAGTCTTTCAGTCTTCTAAGAAGACACATATCAAAAATGTTGAGAAGGTGTAAAAATAATGCCAGCCCCAAGTCTTTGTTGCTGTTGCAAGTGCAGATGACATAAATGGACATTTCATTAGTTAAAGGTTTTTAAGAAAAACCAAAGGTTGTACCTTCATCCTCTGTTTTGATAAAGACAAACTCTTATCCCAAAGACGTGAGTGACTTTCTGGTTCTACAGATATGCATAAAAACTAATCTCAGCCAGATTGTTTTACTTGGAACATGAGGCCAAATCCTCAGCTATGGTACTGAGGGGTGTTATATTGCTAATTTTCCAAAGCTTTTTTTTTTTTTGCATATTTCCTTCTAATTTCTTCCTTTTGAAAAACTTCTTTTTTTAATTTTCTTACTCTATTGTATGGAAAAGATTAAAAAGCAGAAAATGTTATCCACAACTCCCTGATTAGACAGGCGCAGCTAATGTTGTGGTGTACTTACTTTCATCAGCACACTATTCATAGCTATTATCCCCGCTGTTCCTTACATGAGCCCAGCCAGGTGGATAACACAGATGTTATCATACCCATTTAGCAGATGAAGGTGTGATTTCTCACATCACAGCAGATCTGGCTCTTGGGAAAGTTCCAGAATGACACGCCTACTTTTCACTTTTAATTCCCATGGTCTGGACCAACAGTGGCCCATCCACACCAAATGATGACACAACCCTTCCACTGGCTTCCTAAGGAACAGCAAATTATCTGCAGTTCATAACAGATACAGGGCTACACCTAAGTCAATGTAAAGTAGTACTTTCCTCCACCAATCCTGCAAGGCACAGCCATATTTTTCACCTGCTTCCCAGAACCACATCTGCCACACCCCTATCTAGGAAAAAGAGCAAATGTGCAAAGACCACATTTTAGTTCTCAGGTAGGAAAATCTTAAGAGAGAATCACCCAATGGTAGAAAGCTAAAGGGAAGTAGTCAAGTTTAGGGAGGGGCAAAAAAAAAATGAGGCCCTAGAGATGATGAGAAGAAAATGTCCTGTGATATCTTAGAGAGGAAGAGCCCTCACAAAGACAGAAAAGTCAAAAGAATATAGTGTGGTACAGGCAGAGTAAACAAGTCCATGGTGACAAATATTCATTGTGAACAAATCTCATTTAAAAACTAACTCCCAAAGGAACTCATTACACTAAATGTTCTGGCAGTGACTTAGGTAGTAGTCATTTCTAAGCCACCCTTGGGGATATAAAAGTCACCACTCTATAGCAAATGGGGGGCAGGAAGAAGAAGGGGGGCTTCTTTAAAGCCTGTCTCCTTCCCAACAATAAGCCTCTGTCAGGTTAGTGTTCTATCAAGCCTGTCAACTGTAACTTATTTTGTGTTAGCAGACAAGCTGGCACATTGTATAAAGGTCAAGTGGAAAACTGTCCCCTCGGCTACATCACTGTCATCGACTGATAAAGGTCATTCCACCCAATATATTGCCATGACAGAAAATAACTTTGTTTATCTACTGTAAAGCATTAAGAAGTCCCTCTGCCATGGGCATTCTGGTTTCTCTCCACTCTCAAAAGGCATTCAAGTAGGCACCCCCAAGTATCTGGGCAGCTGCCATGACAATGATCTGTTTGCAAACAAATTTGGACAGAAAAACACAGAGACAGCAAGCTTAAAAGACCATCTTTATAGACTCATAATTTCTAACTCTGTTATGGGTATGTTTAACTCGAGTAACTGACGTTGATCCAACATTATAAAGAACCCAAACATTTAATATACACCATCTCACTTAATTCTTATAACTTAAAAAGATTAAGTCATTCCTCCAAGCTTATCCAGCCAGTAAGCAGCAGAACCTAACACTGTTACCAAGTTTTTAACTAGGTTGACCCAAAAGGCACTGATATTTTATTACTCTAGCATTAATAGAATTATCATTAATAACACAACAGAGTAAAAACTATCATTTGTAGTTACAATATTTTGAACATTTATTTGTTCATCCAATAACCATTTCTAGGGAGTCTACTCTAACCACTACACTAGGTGCTAGATAGAGTTAAAATTAAACAGAGCCTCCTTCTCTCCCCAGGGAGCTTACAGTTCAATCAAGGGAACAGTCAAGAGTTTTATTAAAACATAAAATGTATGAGGATAGGAAATGTGCAGAGTGCCCAAAATAAGGGATGCTGAAACCAAGTCTTGATGGCTTAGTCACCTAGAGCCTTAGTAAGGTCTAAATAGAGACGGGAGCAATAAGTAGTGTAGCCAGGGGTGTCAGCAGTATGAGGAAGCACACAGGAAATACTGAAAGACCAAAGAAGTAGTTGTTTGAGAAGAGAAGTAGAAGGAAATGGAGTTAGGAGACTAGGGAAGGGGCAGGGAAAGACGGTGTCGCTGCAGGACAAATTCAACACTTATCCTGAAAATGTCACTCATGGGACGAGGTGAAGTGGAAAAGTGATCTTGTTTTAGAAAGAAAACTGGCTTCAATATAAAAGGTGAGTTTGAATGGGAAAAGGAGGGAAAAGGGAATATTTAAGAGATGAGTGTGTTCATCCAGGCAAAAAAAAGGATGGGATATAAGGACAAAAGGGAAAGCTATTTAGGAGATGTAAGGACAAAGAGTGCCCAATATAAAAGCTTCAATATAAAAGGTGAGTTTGAATGGGAAAAGGAGGGAAAAAGGAATATTTAAGAGATGAGTGTGTTCATCCGGGCAAAAAAAGGATGGGATGTAAGGACAAAAGGGAAAGCTATTTAGGAGATGTAAGGACGAAGAGGTGGGCATCCAGCACAACTCCCAGTTTTTCTTGCCATTTACTGCAGGAGGAAATGCAACAAGAGGAGCTGAGCTGGGGTGTAACAGAGACCAGGGATTTATAGACAAGTGATGGTTGGGTAAATAGTCTCTAGATCTTAGGTTAGGTATTCTAGAGAATAATACTGGATTATTCAAGTCCCTCTTATTCATGGAGAGATTTGACTGTCAGGAAACAAATATACAATGAAAGCAATTCTTAAGCTAAGATGAGCCAGCAAATGAACTAAGATCTCAGAGTTGTCTGATGAATGTAGAACACACAGAAGTGGAAAGTGTTCAGTTTGTAGAGATCAGAGAATTTTGGCAACTAGAAGATTGCTGAGGTTGTCTCTCGCCACCCCTGTATTTTACAACTCTACTCAGTGGCTATTCTCAACACATGCCCTCCTGCTTTGCCCCATCTGTCTGCCTCTCCTCACCAACAAGACCAACGCTGATGCCAGACTGCAGAGGCAGAGGCAGCTGGTTCAAAAGTGTGTTGAGGCTTCTGCTCACAAATGCCTGCTACCAGCCCAAAGCAGACGTGGACCGTTTCTCCTATTACTTTGTACCCATGAGATGCCCTTCAGTTCTGCAGAATATCTGCCCCCTTCCAACTGAAGACCTTGGTAAACCCTCAAATATTTATATTCCATAAAGGTTTTTGTCTCCAAGTCCTATAGAAAACTTATTGAAATATCCCTAGATCACTTGAAGAAAAGAAGGTGGGTCACGTTTCATCTCCCAAGACAGGGCTTCCAGAGTGGCTGATGTATTCACACCATGCTTTTGCCTTCATTGATTGGGGAGCAGGAACAGCAGGCAGGCTGCAGAGCTTGTTATATCTGAAGGGAACAGTCACTCAAGGTTTTCTTCTGGTGTGCCTCTCTGTCACCCAGAATGTGTTGGTAGTATATTTGCTGTCGATTTTTAATCAGCCATGATGCAAGATTTAATTAAGTGCCTGAACAGTTTATATAAACAAATTAGCTGTTCAGCGATGCATCACCCAGTGCAAGGAGCCCCACAAAGGAGCGCCGTATCATCACCATAATGCAGAGGAAATGGACACCATGTTGTAAATGACCATTTAAATGGACAATTAAACAGTTGTTTGGGAAGTACACCTTAACCTTCTCTGCCTGTCAGAGAAGAGGTGGCAAAAGAGCAAAGAATCATAGAAAAATGATCAGAACACAAAAGTTTTTCCAATTGCACCTTCCTCAGTCTTGTCTTTAGTGCTCTATCTATTTCTCATTTTCTTTCTTTTACATTTTTTTCCATCACCCTCACTATCAGGATCACCAATTCTTTCATAGCCCAAGCAGAGTTTCAATTTCATTTTCTCAATGTCATCCAATGTCACCCAGCAGAGAATGTGGCAGAGAATGAGAGACTCAAGGTCATGAAATTCAGATGCAGAGAAGAAAAAGCATTTGCCTTAGGAGGATGTGAAAGGTAGTCAAATTTTAAATGCCTCATTATAATTTCCATATTTTAATATATCTTGCTTTATAACATATCATCTCTAAATTTTTTACAGCTTGAAAGAAATCAGGCTACATGCAAATAAACTTCTTATTAACAAATAAAAATAAGTCGTCGAATAATTCAATCTTATTTTCTGCAAGCTACTGATGCTGACTACCAGCAGGGAGATTATTCAAAAGCAGCCACACTTCACACAACATTTTCTCACACATAGCACCCACAGTGGCAAATAAAGGAAAAAGAACAAGTAACCTTTCCATATCTGTGTGCCAGGCACCTCACACACACCATTCACTTTAACTTTCCACCCACACAGCACACCAAGTGTTACTGTTTAAGTGTATCCAGGAGCAAACCAGTGCTCTAGGCAGACGACAGGAAGGACAGCGGCACCTGACATTGCCTCCCCATCCAGTCCTGGGGCCCTGCACTCTGCCTGCAAAATTGTCCTCGCCCAGATGTGCACAGCAGGGGAGTGAATATTTATTTCATAGCTCGCTGTATGGAAATTACACATTAACTGGAAATACAGAGAACATTAAAACTAAATATGTCAGTAAACACTTGGTCAATTTTTCCCAGCTCATGACGGTGTTATGTGCTGACTGCCCCAAGTTAAGTAAGTTCATTATTTCCAACTGTCACTTCATGTTGAAATAGAAAAATCAATTCTGCCAATTGAATTCATCAGTTGTCATTCAGTGATAGAAATTAGGCCAGTTACCCCCATATTTTATACACACACACACACACACACACACACACACACACACACAATAACCAGCTGACAGATTGAGCTTTTCCTGAGTCTAGCACATACAACCCCCCTAGACACTGCCACAATCAGAGAGAAATCAAAGGTTACTCTGCTTCCTAGGGAGGGTTAGGACAAAGATCTCTGGAAAATCTCTAATAAGAAGCAAAATCAAGTTAATAGTTTAGAGCATTTTGGGGGAGGAAGGGGAAGGACTATGTCTAATTAACTTCCACTTCCCATTACCTGGCCATGTTCTTGGCAACAGGCATTCAATAAATGTTTCCTGACTATATAAACTATGCAGTGTTTTCATTTTAATATTTTTGTGTATTTATTAACATCCCCCATTTGGAAATTCATGCGTTGCTCTCAATCACTCTTAGTGACCCCGTGTGCAGGTTTCACCAGGAGCAGGTGCAGGGGGCTACTGCTTTTATCTGCTCTGCACCAGTTGCCCCGTCTTCTCATAGCAGGCATACTCCGCCACACCAGAGACAGACAGACAATCACGCCTGGAATACAGACAAGCTTGCATTAGGATTTTCATATGCTTTGCATAAATACTTAGCAGTGGTATGGCTGGATCATATGGTATTTCAATCCTTAATTTCTTGAGTCTCCATACTGCATTCCATAATGGCTGCACCAGCTTATAATACATTCCCACCAATCTGGTACAAGGCTTCCCTTTTTGTCACAGTTTTGCCAACATTTTTGGTTTTGTATCTTTTGATGAGTCATTCTAACAGGCCTGGGGTGCTATCTCTTTGTGGTTTGATGCTCATTTCCCTCTCGATCAATGACGCTGAGCATCATTTCATGTTTTTACTGCCATCTGTATATCTTCTTTGGAGAACTGTCTATTGACATCCTTTGCCTATATTTTAACTGGTATATCTTTTGCTGTTGTTGAACTATAGGAGCTGTTTATTAATCCCTGGCTATTAATCCCTTCTCAGATATATGATTTTCATGTATAGTCTCCCATTCTGTTAGTTGTCTTTTCACTTTCTTCCCCCCTCCCTCTTTTCACTTTCTTGATAAGGTGTTTTGATATATAAAAGTTTTAATTTCAATACAATTTACCTAGGTTTTTTGTTACTTGTGCTTTTATATCTAAAAGTCCATTGGCAAATTCAAGGTTATTAACATTTAGCCCAATGTTTTTTCCTAAGAATGTTGTGGTTTTAGCCCTATTATTTGGGTTAGTGAAGCATTTTGAGTTAATTCATAAGTGTTATGAGGTAGGGTTCCAAACTCATAATTTTGGATGTGAAATGTCTACATGAAATCAGAATGGTCAAACCAATTATTCAAACCTTCGTGGAAACACCTGAGTGAGCTTAGTATTTATATCTTCCCTGGGTCCATTAGGCCCCTTGTTGTGGGTCAGTGTTACCCCAAATTCATATATTGAGGTTCTAAGATCAATTACCTCTGAATGTGACATTATTTGGAAATAGGGATTTTAAAGAGTTATTAAGTCCAAATGAAGTAATCAGGGTGGGCTCTGATCTAATACGATTAGAGTCTTTGTAAGAGGGTATGTGGGCACAGAGAGGAAGCCATGAAGTGAAGACACCATTGACAAGCCAAAGAGAACCTCAAGAACCAGACACTTTTATCTTGAACACCCAACTTCTAGAACTGGAAGGAGACATTTCTGTTGTTTAAGTCACCCAGTCTGTAGTATTTTTTTATGGCAGCCAGAGTGACTAACACACCCCTGCTATTAAAGAAAAATCAACATTCATACCAAAAACAGAGTCAATTTGGACATGAAATGATTGTGAGGGAAGAATGGGTATTGCTTAGGCTTTTACCCTTGATCACAGACACATCCTGACAAGGCTGTAGTTATTTCCCGATCTAGAGAAAAAGGAGAAGCACTCCTTAAAAACATTTGAGAAGGAAAGTGAAATCTAAATGCTCTCACAGAGGAGCAATCACACCATCCCAGTAAGCTGGTCTCAGAAATTGCTTCATCTCCTCTGGCCACCTTGGAGAGGCTGAGCTCCCCATGCAGATGAGACAGCCCTTCCTGTGAGCTTATTCTCCTGGATCCCAGCCAGGAGAGTGGCCAGAACAAGGAAAACCTGTGAGAGCAACTTCAAAGTCAGGGCCAGCTACAAGAAGGACTTCCTGCCCACCATCCTGCTCCATCAACCAGATTCCAGTACTTAGGAAACAAGGTCACTCGCTCACTCTCATAGGCAGATACATAAAGGGCAAAAAGCTATCTTTATATTAGCACAATTGCCTGCTAACAACCACTGAAACAGAGTTGCAGCTCATTCGGCAGAAAAATGTCCCCAAGTTCCAACTAAGCACCTAGTTAGGGAGAAGAGGTGGAGGAAAGAAACATTCACTCATTTGTCTTGGTGTTTTGTATTCAGCAGCACGTCCCACCTTGGAGCTGTCAGGTTTCATCATGAATAATGCATGTGGCAACACTTCACATGATGCTGCAGGACAGCCCAATTTTCTCATGGCCAGGGAAGGCAAGGCAGAGTCCTACCATCGACCTTTGGAACTTACTATGACATGGTCATCAAGAGTCGACTTCCAGTCCCAGGTATTTCTACCTCCAGAGATCCGGGAGGGTTGAGAAACCCCACAAATATAAGAAGGAGGTGAATGTGCACCCCGCTGGGACAGCAGAGAGAAAATGCATCACTGAAATCACGTTTTGGGTTACAGGTGAAAGGGAGAGTATCGCATATCTCAAGTAGGTGCTGCCTGAATTAGCACACTTGCCCTTAAAGCTCATGAGCACAGCCAGCACACGCCTGCAAACAGCAGGGGTGATGCTGAGAGCCTCCGCTGGCCGAGGCTTCAGCCCTTAACTAGCAGAATCATAAATTCTCCTGCAACCAGGAAAAACAGCTACAGCAACCTAATCTAGTTAAGGAAATATCATTTTATTTTTATTGTTATTTATATTTTTTACATTGTGTATTCCCCTTGGGTAACCCACCACTGATTCACCCATGACCCATCACCATCATCCCTTGTGCCCTTTTCTTCCCCATTTTGAGCCCTTATCCTCCCCCTTTGCTGCTGGGTGTCTCTCTCTTGTTTGGTTCTGCTATATTCCTGTTATAAGTGAAACCATTAGATGTTTTTCTCTTTCTGGCTTATTTCTCTGAGAATGATCCCTTCTAACTCCATCCATGTTGCTGCGAATTGTATGTATCATTTTTGAATGCTGACTAGTATTCCACTGTGTATATGTACCACATCTTCTTGATTCAGTCATCTGTTTTGGGGCATTTGGGTTGTTTCCATACCTCAGCTATTGTAAACAGTGCTGCAATAAATATAGGGGTGCATGTATCTTTTTGAATTAGGGTTTTTGTGTCCTTTGAGTAGATTCCCAAAAATGGTATTGCCGGGTCGTATGGAAGCTCCATTTTTAGCAGTCTGAGGAATCGCCATACAGCGTTCTATAGTGGTTGGAACAATTTGCATTCCCACCAGCAGTGTAGAAGAGTTCCCTTTTCTCCACATCCTCGCCAGCATTTGTTGTTAACCTGTTTTTTTGATGTGCGACATTGATGTGAGATGTTATCTCATTGTGGTTTTGATTTGCAGGAAATAGCATTTTATAAAAATTCTTTTCTATGATGTTTGTTTCAATGTGTAGCCCATCTTCCAACTTTCAACTTTTTACTTAAGAGGAAGTCAACACCCATTCTCTCTTGGGAGAATAATGCTGAAAACTCAAACTTCAACAAACACAAGTCTTATTTTCCTAATGGCCTAATTTTTTAGATAAAAATCATGGACCATGACAGCATTGTCCTGTGCATCCCAGTGTGAAATCATCTGTTCCTTCCCTGGTTGTCAGGTTGATAAATGTCCAGAAGACACAAAACTTGCTAAGTTTTGTGCCCATAATGCCTAGAAAGCTCAAATTTCCACATTAGGATATAAAATGCTCTCGACCAGGCAAAGGCTGGAGGCAAAGCAGAACAGCTAGGGCACAAGGCAGAGCCCCTCTAAGCTGCTGCCCTGGTCTCTCTGAGGACGGATGGTAAAAGATCACCCCATGGTGACCCTGGATGTAAGCAGGGAGCACACAGAAACCGATGCCTGGCATGGAGCAGACATGGAATAGCTGTACATTGACACAAACACCCTGCAGAAAGAGAAACATGTGAAACGCCGCTGCCTTCCTTGGTTGCAATGTCTCAGCTGCTTTTCCTGTTTGCAGGACACTTTGATTCTGTTAGTTAAGGGCTGAGATCCTGGCCCATGGAGCATCACTGTTGTCTTAGCAGGTTTAGGTCCTGGCATTTTTCATGAGGACTAAGGATTCGGTAAGTAGTGACACCTCCTTGAGATTTGAGCTGTTGTATTGATAGCTGTTTGGAATGGGAGCTTCATCGTGCAGGACAGAAGGATGTTCACCACAACAATTGGAAGGTCAATTGGGGGAGAGCATGGGCGATAAGAGGTCAGATGGAGTGCAGGAGAGAAGGGAAGTGGGAGAGCAAGGGGGCTACAGACAGAACCACACCATAACCTCACGCAGTGCTGCTCTTTTTCCTGGAAACATTTAAAGGTTTTGCTGGATCTGTCTCTCTGAGCAGATACCAAATGCAGTCCACTTTTTAAGTCAGAACACAAATAACACAGGCTGCCAAAAATAGCATATCTGTTCCTTAGGCTCCAAACTGGATCCACGTCCCATTTACTCTGGCAGCCCTGGGGTTATAAAATGACCAGATTCTATTAAATCTTGTTTTCTTCTTTTTCTACCAGAATGAAATAGGGTACAAGAGAATCTGGGAGTTTTTGCAGTGCTCAATCACATCTTCTTCTTAGAAGAGAACGCAGGGGTTCTGATTCTGAACATGAGACCCCAGGAAGCCACTCAGACATGAAGCCCTCAGAGGTACAGAGTGGGATTTCCCATGAAAGAGAGGTGTCAGCTTGGATGATCTGCATCCTATCACCAAAGTGCTACCAGGCATGGATAAAGAAAGCTTGCTGAAGAAAGAATCAAAAAAAAAAAAACACACAAAGATTGTGCAACTTAGACAAGAGTTGGTCATACTTTGGGGTGGCTTCTATGCTTGGCCTCTGCTGCAGTCCTTTTTCTTTAGATCCCTCACATTTTAATGTACAAGATTTTTGTCTTAACTGATAAGTTGATTGAAGAAAAGACTAATTCAGTGCTAGTTTAGAATTTTATTCTAAGAAGGAAATTCTAAGAATCAGAGTACAGCCAACACTGCTTACATCACATTGTGGTGAGTCACTGAAATGGTGAATTCCTGAAATTTGGCTTCTTCCTTTCAGCCTCCTCACTCATTTTAGAAGTGACGTGGCAGCCATGGGCCAGCAGGCATGGGTGGGTTGAGGGATGTTAGGGGCCACAAATCGATGCCGGTACTAAAACAACAACCATATCAAAAAGGGCCACCCATATTCTTCTCCCCCAGCAGGTCACAGAGCCCAACCCTCATCTTCCACTTCCGCACAGCAGCTTCGCCCTCCGCAGTACTGCACAGTCACGTCCTTGTCCCTTAGCTGAACACAGACGTGGGCCAAGCATTAACGCAATGAACCTGATGAAGCATTTGCAGCCTTTTGGAGAAAGACCCTAAGCAAATACCACATAATATTATTCTTTTTCTCCCAAGCCCTCCCAGCTTTAAGCAAGAATATAAAGAAATATTAACTTTACTTCCCTAGCGAGGGAGAGATGTAATTAGAGCCCTGAGAAGTTTCCCCACAGGCATTAGTGAATGAATTTGCCAGCACTTTGATGAGATAAAACATGGAACTTTCTATTCTGTGCCAGTTGTTCCTTTCTCTGGAACACAAAGTCACTTTTATGAGTGAAACTCAAAAGAAAAAAAAGCAACAAAACCAAGGGAGATAAGGTCAGCCTCATGATTCTCCTTGCAAATCTCTCAGATCCCAGCAGACCACGACCCCTGGGACATGGCACAGATGCACAGTGGCTCCTAACAATGAAAAAATAAGTGATTCCCACAAAGACTGTAAAAGCTGAGTATAAAGAAGAATTTCCATAATTCCAAACATTTTGTAGCAACCCTGGATAAAGTAGATAAGAAAAAAAATACTATTCAAATCCTATTTCAACCAATCTCATTACAACAAATTCTCCAACTCAATGTTGTAGAATGATTTCACAATCACCTTACAAGCAATTGTGGGCCTACTGTGTGCCAGTTCATGCACCAGAACCTGCAGTGATCCATTTCAGATGACAGCCAGATTCAATTTCATTTCAACAATCAAACTCTTGGACAGAGGCTCGTAGTCATGGTGGCCTGTTCACCTCTTTGCCTTCTCTAAAATGTCCTTCCAGATGCATCATTTTTACCTCCAAGATCTACCTGGATTACCACCTTCTCCATAGGACTTTGATCCTTTGCCCACCCCAACATCTAGCAGAAGTGATTTCTCCCCTTTTGGAAATCTCTTTGTCTGTAGAAAATACATGGAGACATGTAGTATAAATATAGATATATAATATATAGATATGGATACAACTACATATTGTATAAATACAGATACAAATGATTTATCATTTTTGTGTACTGCACCGTCTCCTTTCCTGGACCATATACTCCCTGAGGTGACCATCTTGAGGACCGCTCTCACTGTATCTGCAACAATGCCACCATCTACTTCCCCATATCCCATCACTATCCCAAGTGTGATTCTCAGGCCATCATAATGCACATCATTTGGGAGCTTATTAGAAACAGAGGGGCTCCACCCCACCCCAAATCTACATAAACAGAAAGTGCATTTAACACCTTCCCAGGTGATTCTGATAGACACTAAATATTGAGAAGCTCTGTTATATCCAGTGGCTGCTCAATAGGTATTTGTACCTAATAAGCCAACTTCCACACAAAAATATTCCCCCTTACTCAACTTATCCTGTCACTGTGGATGGGCAAGGGAATATCTCATCTTGAAGGGGCAAGGGTGCTTTCTGCATATGTTCTCTCTAGCTTCCATGAAAGACCTCTTAGCCTGCAGGCAGCGAGTGACTTATTCATTCACTTGGGAAACACTGAGTGCTGACCTACCATGTGTCAGGCACTTTGCACATGGCATAAGATCACTTCCCTCTCAACACCCTGAACCAAGTTTGCAGGTTTGGGGAGTTTAAATTGAATGAGAGTGGTACATGGTCTCAAAGTGCCTTCCAGGGTGCTTGTCACTCCACCAACTTCTGGTAGGTCAGGAAGACGCAGTTCAAGGCTGAACCCTACCTCCAGCACTCAGCAAGTTACCCTACCATGGACCTAGATCTAGTAAAGCCCTGTCCCAGTGTTTCTTTAGTCATCAACATGCATCCCCATCACCTGCAAGGTTTGAGAAAACACAGAATGCTAGCCTACCCCCAAAAGTCCTGATCCAGTAGACAATGACATATAAACAAGAAAAAAGGCAGGAATACTAAATAAGGCGTCTTTGTTCTTTTCCCAGAATATCCTGTCCAGCTTTGTTCCCTTATGTGTTTCAGAGGTATATGAAGAAGAGACTAAAGGAGTAAGGTCTTCATTTAATGAAGCCCATTGAGAGAACCAAATCCAGAAAGGTCACCAGTTTTTAATCAAAAGAAGAGGACCTGGTTGTCTACCTGTGCTATAAGCTTTGTGTGCTACAGCAAATGCTCTGTTGCTAAAGGTAAAGGGATCAAGACTGAGGGATCATGGCAGAGAAAATAGATTCATGCAATAGAGGGGAACTTCAAAGCTAGGTTTAATTGTCTTTCACAGACAAAAGTAATCAGGTGTGCCCTGCTCCAGCAATAGATCATTTACTCTCTATCTACAGCTATTCATGGGGTTGAGGGGCAGAGGTAGACTTTCCCTTGCCTCACACTTGCCTCCATTCTCACCCTTCCCATCTTTCACCTACCATCATTATGAAATCAAGACAGCCTGGAAGAAGAGTGGGATTGTTTAGAGAGTTCCCAAATCCCTCCCCTACCTCCCATACCCCTGATACTTTCTAAACCCCATCTTCATCATCTCTGCAATAAGAACATTAAACAGGATCAGCTCTGGGTAACCTCTTAATACAGATTTGCTATGTTTTAGAAATCACTCTCTCCATTCCTGCAGTGCCACAATTCCAATGGTCTGTGACATATTCATTGGGAATACCAGAATATGGACTAGTAAGTTTTAAGACCCCAACTTCAAGGCTAACCAGCTTACAGAAAAATCCTTAAATCTACATTCTATTTCCAGACCTAAGTGTGCGAAACTTGGTTATCATCAGGAGTATCTACCAAGTGTTGGGGGTAACCTGGAAGTCACTTTAAGTCTTCTCATTTTCCCATGGCAACATAAATGGGGGTGAAATCTTCCAATCAACATTCAAAATCCTTTAGATTCTTCCCAGCATATCCATATCCGAGACTCTTCCTTGACACAGCCTACCCTGTTATCCACTTAGCCACTATGTCAGCCCTTATCAGTGTCTGGTCCAACTCTTTTTTTTTTAAGATTTTTAAAGATTTATTTATTTATACATACAAGCTGGGGTACAGGCCAGAGGCGTGGGGTGGCGAGAGGGTTCACCAGAGACAGAGTGGGGAGCAGAACAGGCAGATCAGAAATACACTGCTGAGGGGAGCAGCGGGCGAGGCAGGAGAGGTCTGCCCCACCATGTGGGACTCTCCCCGGATGGGCGTCAAACTCGCATCTCGCGCTGCCAACAGCTCCACAGCGCAGCGCTCAACTGCTCCACCACCAAGGAGGCCCCCCCAACTCTTATTTTGATGCTTTGTTTTAACTGTTCTTTTCTACCTTCTGACTAACTTCCTTATCTTCTGGTCTCATGCTACCACTTTCTAGCTTAGGTACAGAGGCCATCTGCAATGGTAACCCAATACCATTTGATCCCTTTGGCAAAGCCTGGCATCTCCAAACTCATCCCTTTTCCTGAGTCTGGTCCCAGAAAATATGAAGTCAAAATGCTACATGAGGAATTTACAGGCACCACAAGGTTAGATATTGTGTCTACCTTCCCTTCCTCTTCCTGCCACATTGCTTAGCACACAATAAATGTTCAATAACTATCTTTTGATGAGTAAGTGAATTATAACTATCTCACACCTTAGGCAGACAGATGATGAGTTAATGCAACTTTTGATACACAAGTGCTCCATGCGTTTCTAGACAAATAATAAAATTAAACTTATAACCCACAGGATAATGCTCATAAAGTGCTTTGAAATCCACTAAACGATAGTGCTGTAAAGCAGTCAACTGTTACGGAGTGGAGATGATCAGAGAGATAGATTGCACAATTCATTTGGGTATGGAAGACTGATATCAGTGAAGAGGGAAAGGAAAGTGGGACACTAAGAAAAAAGAAGAAATAACGAACAAATTAATGCTCACCTTTATCATAATCATCATCCTCAATTGCTTTTTCTTGAATTTTCTGAAGCTTTAATCTTAGCGATTTTACCTATGTTGGTATGAAGGAGGGAAATAAAAACCAAGTTACAATAGCATTCAAGCAAATTTATTTTGTTAACACTAAGACATTTAGAAACTATTTAGAAACTGAACTTCTTTATTCTTCTTTAAAAAAAGAACTGCAAATGTACAGTTTTCCAATGCCAGATGCATTCATTTCTCTTAAAAATGTTATATAAAGAAAAAGTGTAATTTGAGCATAAAATCCAGAGTTAGAATGTTATTTTAAACAAAACATCACACTGTACCCTTATCTGCATGAGAATAATACATAATAAAAAGGAATATAGATTTCCTGACCTGACCAAATGGTCTCTGTTATAAAAATCACATTAAAATTATGAAGATAAGCAATATAAAAATTGGAAAAGAAACCAAGAGAAGAACAGCATGAACTTAAACTCAGCAGGCTGTCCTGAAGGCTGGGTGAGAATGACAAGAAGAATTTCAGCAGACCCTCTTACAATGCAAATAGTTTCCATTATAGAAAAGGGCATTGTCTTATTCAACCTGCATATACTCAAAGACCCCATCAATTGTCTGAGAATTGCCAATATGTTCATTCATAATCACTTTTCTTCTCAACAGGAGGTTAAGGGATTTTCTGGAGATGGACTCTTGACCTACCAATGGGATCTGGGGATGCTCCCTGAAAACCCCTTCCTCCCATCCTTCGCCTGACCTAAATTTCCTTCAGCCCCTAGCTCATGTGTCTCTCATCCTCTATACTTCTTCTACTGTATCTTCCTTTGCTTCTACTCATCACATTGATTTAACAAATATTTACTCTTAGATGTCAGGTACCATTTGCGGTGCTGCAGAAATAGCACAAAATTCTTATCCCTCTAGACTTATTTTCTCATTTAGGAAGACAAAAGATAAACATAATAAGAAAATGCTATGCCTTAGAAAGTGATCAGTGCTATAAAAGGAGAAAAAAGTAGAACCAAGGATATCAGAAATGTGGGTAAACAATGAGATAGTAATTTTAAATAGGATCTCATTGAGAAAATGATGTATGAGCACAGATTTAAAAGTGGTAAGGGAGGGAATCATGAGGCTCTCTGGGAGAAAACCTTTCTAACAGAGAAAAGAGTAGGTGCAGAGTCTCTGGAGCAGATGCAGTCCTGGCATTACAAGTTAAAGCAAGAAGGCCATTGAGTGTGGAATTGTTGCTCAAGGGGGAAATTGTAGAAGACGGCATCAGAGTAGTGTGGACTGTGTATGAAGAGCCATGAAGACCATTTAAAAATTCTGATTTTACTTTGAAGGTCATGGGGAGCCATTGGAGGTTCTGAGCAAAAAATTATGCGATCTGATGTATTTTTAAACAGATTCATTCTGACTGCTTCAGGCAAGGGCACAAGTAGGGTGGGAGGTCAGAAGGAGGCTATGGAACCAATCCAGGGAGAAGGTGATGGGAGCTTGGATTGTAGCGGGAGCAGAGGAGATGGGGTGATGTGATCTGATTCTGAAAATATTCCAAAAATGGCTGGGTGGAGAGAGGACCAACAGGGTTTGCTAGCAGACAAGCAGAGAGGAGGGGAGAAGTGGGTGAGAAAGAGGCCAATGCCAGGCTTTTGGTGTGAGCCACTGGAAGAATGGAGCTGCAAGAAAGTACCTTAGTGACCATACCATGTCACAGCTGCCTTTTGTTTTGTCTGTGCCCTCCATTGAACCCTGAGCATCTGGGGAAATGGCAGCCCGCCATTATTTGGTTATCCACTGTCCTGGGTGCATGCCAGGATGACACTGCCCTCCCCAGCGCGTCCTGCTGAGTGGTGAGTAAAGTGGAAGAGGAGGTGACCCAGACCACTCTGCCCTGTAACATGTAGTTGCTCTTGTAGGCTCCCTCAGTGTCCCCTTCCTGTGTCAGTGACTAAGGGGGCCACATGCAGAGAACGCACAGGGTGGGTTCCTGAGCAACTCTACAGAGCAGAGTCCCCAGCCACCTCTGTGGAAGGTGAAGCATAAGCAAGAAACACGATTCTGGCTTCCTGAGCCTCTGATCTTGTCTGGCTGACTGTCACTAACCAATGCTACCTAGTATAATCTCCAAAGTCAAGCACAAGGTGCTGTGTTAGTATTAGTGGGAAAATACTTCCTTAATGAAAGAATGAGTGATCATGTTTACACTTTTATATCTGCAAATTTTACCGGTTATTTAGTTTAATAATAGGGGTAAGAAAAAAGGCTGTATGGTTACTTGAACTGCTACATAAAGCCATAGGATTACCATCACCACATGCAAATAATGGCAGTATTAAACTCAGTAGAGCCAAAGCAGACGGTATATAGTAAAGCAGATCAAAGAAACATTCATTCACAACCGATGCCCACATTTTACCCGTCTAAGCTAATTATCCCTGTCAGGGTCTGAATGGATGCCCTGGATACGCTTGAATGTCCATCTTGCTGGAAGCACAGCCACTGATGGGCAGTCTTCACTAGTGACACAGCCCAGGAGAGGCAGGCAATTTCTTTCCTTTTCCCCCAGCTTCTACAGCCTAATTCCCAGCCTTCTCACACTTAAGGACAGTAGACAACACTGCAGCACTATGCTTGGAGGGCATTGTAAATAGTGAAATCACCAGCAAAAAAGCACAAAAAATATGACAAAACCAACACTCAATAGACCACCTGAAAGACTCATTTACAGGATGAGACCTGAACCAAGAAAGCAGGGCGTTGCCTTGTTTGACTTCAGCTGGAAATGGGCATGGACTGATTCAAATTATCAGCCATTCTACACATGTTCACAAGTGACCGGGAAAGCAATGCCAACATTAACTTTGAAGTTACCAGTAAATTTTAGCAAGAAAGCGAATTCTCAAATACGGAAACCACAAATACTAAGGGGCCACTGTATTTTAAATGAAGCTAAAATTCAAATTCCTGAGATTTGCATTTTTAAGGAGAGTGAAGAGGGAATGAAGGACTCATGATACAATATCTAGAATCCCAATCTTTCAAAGGGTCCTTTTGAAGACCCTTAGCCCAACTCCCCCATCCTGGGTAGCCCAACTGAGCAAACTGGGGCTTCTGCACAGACGTAACAGAAAGAGAAGGTAGTTCCCCATGGCCCTCTCATCTCACACAACCCCAGCTGTCAGGAGCCTCTTCCTCTTATTGAAACAAAATCTTTCTTCTCATAAGCCCTCTGCCCTGGGCAGAGATCCTTCCGTCACTGCCACCACTCTGAATAAAGTTAATTCCTCTTCCACACAACAGAGACACTCACATAATTGAAATGGCATAATCCTGTCCAGGTGTTAAATTACCATAAATAATGATACTTAAACTATAAATAAACTGTGTCCAGAGCCTATCCTTTGAGATACAAGTTTAATTTTGAGCTTCTTCGGTGAGAAAGCTTTCTTTCTTTTCCTTAGACTCAAATTGAGTTACTTTCTTATGGATAACAACAGGCAATATCCTGGGTAACTGTTCAGTGCCAGACTCGGTAGACCTGGCCAGACTCTGGATAACCACATTTAATCCTCATGGCAATCTAATAACGTTATCTCTACCTTCTAGGAGAGCACCTTGAGCCATAGAACAATTGAGTACCTCAGGTTACACAGCTAAGAAGGGACAGCAACAGGCTATCCTCCCACTAACCCGCAATGCTGCATCCCTTCCATTCTTGTTTATTGCCCAATAGCAGTCTCTAAAAACAAGTAACACTGGTCAACAGTGAGATCATAACTGACTTTAAAAGGCCCTAATCTGTAGTATCTTGGTGTGCTGAACATGAATATAACCCTGAAAATTTTTTATTAGCTCTCGTTTCGAAGATATTTCATATAATTCATTTTATATGTTTCACCGTGTAAATTTATCCAGTAGGACTGCAACAACATCCTAAATCAGCCTAGAATGATGTAATATTGCATCGCATTGCATAATACCATCATGCACACATCATCCAGAGTTGATTGCATCATTTTCTGATGCAATGCAATACTACTGCCAGGCGGCTGCTGAAGTCAGCTGACATCAGCAGTGCACTATATAAAGCCCCATCGGAAAGGTTGAACATTGAAAATATTTCACTGTGGCGAGACAGTTTAAACTACTGTTCCATAGAACTGTTATTATTTTATCCATTTAGGTACAATACAGAACAATAATGCCTTGAAAGTGTGTTAATAGCATGGAAAATTTCTGCTCTTTTTTGGGGGAAGTGACATTTTCCAACCAATATGTCTCTAAAGATCTACTTCACTTCTCAAGTGAAGAAGGCTTATCATCTTTACTTCAGATGCAAGGTTGGTGACCAAGACAAGCCTTGGGCCCCGCATATATGCTGTGCTACATGTGCAACACAGCTTTCACAGTGGTTAAATAGCAAAAGACCATCAATGCATTTGCAGTCCCCATGGCGTGGAGAGAGCCAAGCAACCACATAAAAGACTGTTACTTCTGCTTGGTTCCTCCTCTTTCTGGCAGAATAACGAAACAAAAGAAATCGAGAATAGTCTGCCCAAACATTCCGTCTGCATTGAGATGACCGGTTCAACAACTTGCTGCAGGGTGATGCGAAACAAGCCTGGAATGCTTTTCGCCTAGTGTCTACAAACTTTCTTGGGAATGTTAGGGCAGAAAACTACAAAGAACTAGTAGAAGACATGCTGATGCAGTATCAGAAACTTGGCTGCAATATGTCTCTAAAGATCCACTTCCTTCATTCCCAACTGGATTTCTTCCCTGAAAACTGTGGTATGGTTAGTGATGAACATGGCGAACGTTTTCATCAAGATACCACATCAATGGAACAAAGATACCAGGGAAAATGGCCCACTACAATGCTGGCTGACTATGACTGGACACTCCCCAGAGATGCTCCTGAACAGCTGTACAAGAGACAAGCCAAGAAATCTAACAAGTAGTCTATGACTTGATTTTTTCACAGGTATTAACAGTAGGCCTATTACTATTAGCACGCATTTCATGATGTAAACATCCGTTTATTGCAGATTACAAAACAACTAGAGCCAAAATCAGAATTTGACTGTCATATTTGTGTTGAGCACATACAAATTGATAGGAAATGACTAATTTTATTTCACTAACATGACTTTTGTAAAAATTTGTTGACCAGTGATTGGCATACATTTCTTGATGCAAACATCAATTTATTGTAGATTACAAAAAAAAAACTAGAGCCAAAATTAGAATTCGACTGTCGTATTCGTGTTGAGCACATACAAGTTAATAGGAAATGACTAATTTTATTTCAGTGTTATGACTATTGTAAAAATTTGTTGACCAGTGTAATTGGTCATAACCCGCCAGAGAGTTGTTTTATGGGGAAGGAGGGCCGGGCTGCTGGGGTTTGCCCACACAGCTTGCTCGCTGGGCCTACACTTCTGCCACTACAGGAGCTCTGGGGGAGGTATAAGTCCTGCTGCCCCTGAGCGCCTGCTGGGCTGCCTGTGAGTTGTCCCATGGAGGCTGCAGCATTGCGGGTTAGTTTTGTTTATTTTTTTTTTTCAACTAAACATCAAGAAATCTAAAAAGGGGTAGGTGTGGTTTGGTGACATACATGAAGAAGTGTGAATGTATACCTCCAAATCATATACAGTGTTGTAAACCAGCATTACCTTGATTTTAAAAAAAGACAATTTTTAAAAATTAATACAATAAAAGATGAGTCAAGGCAGCATGGAAACTTCCTTGAATCAAACAGTCTCCATCCTGTCTGTAACTGCCACAGGGAGACTCTAGAACAAAGCAGCTCCCTGCTGGTGATGACAAAAGTGTGCCCACTCATTGGTTTCTGTTTACCGGTGACAGCCTAGGAGGAGAGCAACACCCTCTTTTCCCTCCTCTGTGATTAGGAGAGAAACAGCAAGACCACCTGCTGATGGTCACAAAAGACCCCACATTACAGCCTCCTGTCTGAAGAATCCTGTCCATTAATCCGAAAGTTTTGAACAAAAGACCTAGACTAGTTCACGCCTCTTCTTGATCCTTTAAAACTACCCTGTGCCCTGGCCCTGGGGAGCACACCTGGGGACACCCCTGGGTTGTGCATCCAAATCATGATTCTTATTCTTGAATAAAAGTTTGTCTGTTTTTACCCTTATACTATAGTCTGATTATTTCTCGGTGAACAGTGGCTCTCCCCAGCCACAGCTGGGCTCTCCACAGCCCCTGGAATTCCAGCTCCCAGGTCCTCCGGTGACCAGGCAACCCTCTCTTAGAAAGTGGGCATGGTGAACCCGGGCACAGCTGGGTCCCCAGAGAGTCACATCTGCTCAGGGTTTCACAGATTCCAGTCTATCAAAAACTCTAGGTTCTCAGGAGGACGTAATCTAGCGCCAAGTGAGAGAATGTAAGAGGAAGGAGAAAACTGTTGGTGCTACCAAAATCCAGCAGATGATTCTTGAGAACTGTGGTGGAATCACTGCCAAGAATAATTTCTCTCTGGTTGGTTATTTGGGAAGAAAGGGAGCTGGTCATTATAACAGCATCCTGCTTTGTTTCACATGGGTCAAAATTGGATTTTGGAGATAGAGAAACACAGATATATTGTAGACTTTTTTATAAGATCTCCAACACAAAGTGCTGGAAATTGACCTTTTTGGGTCAGTGAGTGCTGCAACAGCGTATGTCCTAAGTGCTGTGGGAATGAAACTGAGGGAGGAGTTCGTTTGATCTGAAATGTCCCACAGGAAGCAGTTTAGAATCACACCTAAGGGATAACGTAGGGAAAGCACAGGAAGATCATCCCAGGCAGAGGGAAAAATGTAAGCATAAGATTGAGGCACAGATTTCCCTGGTGTCTTCAGGAACAGGAAGAAGTCCCAGATGGCTGAGCCAGCAGGAGCAGAGCATCAGAGCTGGAAGAGGCTGGAAGAGGTCTCCGTGATAAGGAACACGCATACACACTATCCCGAGAGAAGCAATGAGCCAGCATAGGTACCAAGTCCAGGCATACACCATTCTACGAGCATTTCAGAAAGTAACTACCGACCATGGGGAGGATAAATTGGAGAAGAGAGACACTGAGAAGGTAAATATGTCAAGAATCTCTTGCAAAATCCCAGGGAAAGATAACAAGAGTTTGAATGAAGGCAGTAGCCATGGCTGCGAGAGGCAGGCTGGCCACTGGACTGCAAGGGCCTGGACCCTGGCTGGCCACATGCAGAGAATGACAGGGAAATACTGACAGTGACTGTTGTTTCTCTAAGGAAATGAGTGGATTCTTTTCCTTCAAATCAACAAATATGTATCAAGAGTAAGGCCCTTTCGAACAGGTTTGGTGGAGATGACAAAGGCTTCAGTTTGGGCCACATAAAACTCGAGGATTCCATGCACCACCTGGGAATGGAGCCCTCCATGTCTGGCTTGGCTTGGCTCTTTCCCCAAGTCAAAAGTCAAGAGGGCAGGTGGAGGTGCCCCACGGGCCAGCCATGGCAAACAGACAGGCCAGGAACATCAGGCTACAGGGAAAGAATTGAAAGTACATGAGCTCTCACTGATGGGAATGAATGTGGACTTCGCCTCCTCAGTGCTTCTACCACCTGCCTGATGAACAGGCGCTCCATGTCCCTGTCTGGAAGTGCATATATACGAATGCACATGTATACACAGACACAACCGCACACCCCAGAGGGAAAACAGCCTTCAAGAGGATGACGCACCCAGCCCTCGGGGTCAGCCACAAAGCAGCTCTGCCTGGGGTTCAATGGGAGCTTTTCAGGGTAGAGCAATCCCGCCAAACCCCATGGTGCCCGCCTCTCAGACAAGAGGGGGCGCAGCAATGTCACGGCACTGGGGCCTACATTTAGCCATCCACGCTTATTTCCAAAGCATTTATGTTTTCACCTGGGCGACGGAGCCATCTGTGCCCTATTATCTCTACATAAGGAGACCGAGGGCCGAGAAGTTTAACGACCAGAATGGAAGTCTCCTGATTCTATGTCATGCAGTTCCCACCACAGCAGGATGAAACATGAAGCTCAGGATGGTCCCCCATATATGGGAGTCACCATCTTCACATCACTCGACCCCTTCCAAACATCTGCCACTTCATCCCCACCAATCCCTAGTCCCAGTTTCCTGTTGCAAAGCAGAGCAAGGCTGAGCTAACCTGCATGCAGCTGTAGGCCAGCAACTGCAGAGGAGCCTGGGGCCCAGCAGAGTGCAAACTCGGGTGTCTAATGAGAACAGACTGGTGTCCAAAGTGAAACAGAAGAGACAGAAATGCAGCAACGTCTTTGTACAGTCAGCCACAAAAGAAGCTGTTGCAGTTTCTAGGGAGGAAGTTGGTCAACCCAGAACCACTCATTTCCTGTCCTTTGCCTAGAGCTAATCTGAGCTTATGACAATCTCAGGGCTCCAAAGGTTGGGGAGACACCAACCTCCAGCTGCCTCTGGTGGCGCAGCAGGCAGTCCAGTAGCACAGACTCACATTTCCTGAGGAGTAGGTCTGAGGGGTGGGCGTCCCCCAAGACGTTACCCTGGAGCCAGGAGGGATCCGGGGAGCAGGGGGAAGCAATGTCGGCGGCCTTTAACGCGAGCTTTTCACAAGCCAGACTGGGACTGCCCCCCCTGGCCTGCACACAGTGTTCCGGGCCCTGCGTCGTCTTGAGACTGCAGGGCAGAGAGAGAAGTCGAGGGTCCTCGTGAGGCCTTCCCAAGTGAGCAGCCTTGGCTTCCATCTCCTCTAGACTCCGACGAGGGGCTTCGGCTTCTCTGGATGGGGGGCAGCCTTCTGCTTCTCCACGTTCCCCGGCAGAGCCAAGTGAGAGCCGGATGAAGCTAAAGCTGGAGGTGAAGGCATCCTGACAGCCCTCCAGGGCTGAGGGGGCCTCAAGGCCACTTTCGAGGCTGCAGCTCTTGCCACTCACCTCCTCTGAGGCCAGACAGCCTTTTGTCCAGGTGCCCCTTGTTCCTTCGCTGCAGGCTGCATCCCAGCTAAGGTCTGGGGGCTCAGCACCATCCATAGATGGAAGCTCCCCCTGACAGCCAGTGTCCCCAGGGCCACATGACCTGGTTAGCCTGTTGGGAAATCTGGTGGCAGCTCGAAGCTGAATCCCAAAGAGCCCCGCAGCTCCTCTCACTGGGCTCAGAGCCAGGTGGAGGTGGCCCACAGAGGTCAGGATGGAGGCTGTTGTGCCCTTCGGGACAGGGCTCCCCACAGAGGGACCTTGCCACTGGCTCCCAGAGTCAAAGCCACACCGTGCAGCCCTGGACTCAGACTCCTCACCACACACCCCTCCCTGGGCCCAGAATGGAGGGCCCACTGCCGGGGAGAGGAACCCGATCTGGGGCCCAGCTGTGCTTCTCATGTAGCCTGGCCTCCGTGCCAGCCTCCTCCTCCGAAAAGATGCTGCAGGTGGTGCGCCATCCTGGTTGCCTGGGAAGGAAAGAGAAAATGGTGCCATAAACACACAGCTCTCACAGGCTCAACCGAACTGCATTTGCAGAACATCCCTGAGGTCACCTCCTGGTGCACCTGTCCGGGAGAGATGCTGGCTCAGTGAGCACAAGGCCAACCTGCTATGAAAATTTCTGATGATCCTTGGGAAGTGTTTGCTTTGAATGTACAGAAACAACACAACATCTCGGCGCCTCTGTTTAGTGGAGCAGCTGGCATTGTTGTGAGTTTTGCCAACACGTCAGCATGCAGATTGGAGATACAACCTCGGCAGCCCTTTCTGAACCCTCCAGCATCTCGCCTGTTGGTCTTTTAGGTACATCAGAATTTTCGTCACAGAGTGAGCACAGAGAAAGCAAATGACTTGAAACCAGAATGCCAGAACACACCTCAAAATGAGATCAAATCACTTATTCTTCCTACTCATTGAACAATAGGTCAATTTTCATTATCTGAGCTATCCATGTCCCTGCATGACTGTGGCACAATTTATGCCCATCAATTCATCTCACACAGTGGATTACAGGAGGCACTGCTTGATGAATTCTCCAATTCATCAAGGGGGCTGTGTTCTTTCCCCCCGCAACATTCCCCCCACCCCAGCCATTCAAAAGGAATAGAAACAATGAAGATGCTGACACACTTCAAAGAGACAGGTTAGTGTAGCAGTCGAGAGCACAGATCTGACATCTTGGCTGGTTGAAACCCTGGCTGTCTACTGCTGGCTGTGTGACTTTCCACAAGTCACTTAACCTTTCTGTGCCTCAGTTTCCTTATCAGTAGATTGAGTAGTTGCTATAAGCATTAAATTAAATGAGCTGTTAGATGCAGACAGCTTAGAACAATGCCTAAGACTCATAATAAGTGTTGGTTATTTTCATATTGCATAGTACCATGTCTTCATCTACATTAATTTCATTTGTTCCCTGATGAAATCATGTAACTCAGTCAGATCAGAAATTACAACTTTCCTTTTACATTTAAGGAAACCAAGGTTCAGAGAATTTGACTTTCTAAAAACTCCACGAGTAGTCAACTGACCAATACAAAGTCTCTGGACTCTGCTGGAATGGAAGTAAGACCAACAGCATTAAACACAGCTGTAGGTATACTGCAGCCTGAGGAGAGACAAGGAGCAAGGCTCACTGCCGGCTCACACACCTTGCTATGTCTCCCAGAACACAGATGGCACCAGAATCTTTGCTGAGGTCAACAGAAAGCATTGGATGTAGATGGCCCCACAGCTGCCATCAGGGCACACTCCAGTCTCTGGAATAGGTGTCATAAAAAGCCCTGGGGAAATGAGCACAGGCTACCTGTACTGAATTTGCGCACATGAGGACAAGACATGTTCACCTACCCAATGGCCTGCTTGCATGTACTGAGCATACCAACAGCTGGGGCCCCAGGAAGAGCTACTGATACCCAGTGTACACAGACTTCTAGAAGTGTACAGTGAAGGCAGTAATGGAAATGAAGGTAAAGAGGGGCTGGGAGAAGTCAGGACAAAGGCAGGGAGGAGCATGTAACACAATCCTAGGAGCTTGGTACTATTTTCAGCTTATAAATAATAAAATCAAGATGTGGGGCCTTCCGCGGGAGTGGGACAGAGGCCACAAATTTCGTCTGGAGGCATCTTTGAGCTCGCAGAGAAGACACCATGAGCAAAGATCACTCTCCTGAGTTGAAAAAATTTATGGACAAAAAGCTATCATTGAAATGTAGGAATCCTGAGGGGATTTGACCCTTTATGAATCTTGTGATAGATGAATGTATGGAAATGGCAACTAGTGGGCAACAGAACAATATTGGAATGGTGGGAATACGAGGAAACAGTACATCATGTTAGAAGCCTTGGAACGAGTATAAGCAGTGGCTGTGTTCACCAGAGAAATCAGTCGCTTCCACGTGTCCCCTCTCCACAGCATCTTTTTACTATGATATAAAAATCGGGTCGTGTACATTTTCTTACTGAACTTTTTTGTTAAATAAACTTTTGTAATAGTCAAAAAATAAAATAAAATAATAAAATCAAGCCCCGAAGACCTGAGTATGACCTAGAACTCCTAGATCTCTAAAACCTCAATTTAAATAAAGGACTATCTCAGTTCTAAAACATATGCTCTTTCTCTATCCAAGTGTGTTAGTTAGAATAACTTGAAATGACAAGAAGTTAGAAGAAAGAATTTTTTCTTTTTTTAATGACAAAGGACATGCAAAGTTAAAATCATCAGAAAAGGACATGATGAAATGTGCAGAAAATAAAGAGAAGGAATCATTAATAAGTCAAATTAGAGTTGCCACTGCAATGGCTATTACAGAGAATAACAAGTACTGATGAGGATGTGAAAAAAATGGAACCAGCACACATGGTAGGTGGAAATGTAAAATACCACTGAAAATAGATGGCAGTTCTCAAAGGAAGTGAGTACCAGTGCTAGGAGTTCATAATGGGGCAAAGGAGTGACGCAGATCCTTGGTAAAGGCCCATGAACTGGGTAATCAGGACAAAGGAGTTGATGGGGAAGGGAACTGGGAGCCCAAGAATGGGAAGAATCTGGATGAATATAGAAATGAAGGTAGAACATCAGTCAGGGCCAATAGGATTCTTGATCTGACTGGTTTAGACAGACTCCCCCCAATTTCCTCCTTAAGTTTGGTAAGCAGATGTCTCCTGGCACCTGATTCCAGTGTATATAGAAGTCCACTGACATCTGAGTCTACTCTAAGTCTACTCTAAATCTACTCTGAGTCTACTCTAATTCCAGCCTCTGGAATGGGTGTTATTGATAAGTCCTTAAAGTAGAATTACTACATAGTCTAGAAATTCCATCTTTCAATATTTACCCAAAAGAATTGAAAGTAGGGTCTCAAGATATTTGAACATCCACCATCACAGCAGCATTATTAAGAATAGCCAAGGAGGGGAGACACCCCAAATGTCTACTGAAAGATGAGATGGATGAATAAGCAAAACATGGCATAACATACAATGGAATATTATTCAGTTGTAAAAAGGAAGGCAATTATGACACATGTAGGTAAACCCTGAGGATATAAGTCAGTCACAAAAGGACAATATGAGTCCATTCATATAAAGTACATAGAATGACTTGGTTGCTGATGGCAGGAGGTGGGCAGGGGGTGGGCAGGGACAGATAGTGTTAACGGGGACAGAGTTTCCATTCGGAAACAGAAAAATTCTGAAGATGGACAGTGTTGTTGGTTTCACAACAAAGTGAATGAACTTAATGTCACTGAACTGTATACTTAGGAATGGTTGAGAGGGTAAAGTGTGTGTGTGTGTGTGTGTGTGTGTGTACGTATGCACGCACATGCACGTGTGTGTGTTTTACCACGAATTAATTTTTTTTTAATTTGAATAAGCCAATTTGGGTCACCATTTTCTCTGGTCTGAAGGACACCCTATCCCACCCTTCAAGGGTTTCACCATCTGAGGGTATTCCCTGTACACTGGGTCTTGGACACAGAACAACAGTCAGCAGTACAGAGCTGTGGGAACTAGAGGGGAGGGGGCAACAGAAGCAGGACAAATTGTCATATGCCCTATGAAATTAGCAAACTATTTTCTAAAGAACAACAAATCCAAAAGGAAGTAAAGAAGACACTGAATCTGGTTTCAATTACCAAAGGAAAACAACTCAGCCATTTCATATCTTGAAAAAATGAGTCCTGTGAAATCTATATTGTCTTTTGGCTTACAGAATTTTAACTGTTTTTATGCAAGTCCCAGTCACCCGCATAACCCTTCTAAAGTTGAAAGAGCAATACTGAGTAGAAAAGAATCTTTGAAATTTCCATCCTTTTCAAATGCCTGAGGGCACCTCAGCCTGAATAACCTTTTCCAAAGCCACTAAACCAAGGGTTTTGAAATCTCCCCTAAGTCAGGTTCCCGGGGCTTCACAAAGAAGTTCCCTGATGGGAACCTGTGTTCCCATTGGGGTTCTCTCCAAATTCTTCCCACTGAGGGTCTGCTGAAATATCATTGGGCCACAGTGTTATATGAGCAATAAGCCAAGAAGAGCAGACATGAGAAAAGTGTTTGTCAAATGTGGAGATGAGCAGGAGAGCTCAGGCCTGCAATGACCCCGCTCTGCATCCATCTGAGCACTCCTACATCCCACACCCTAATTAAAAATTCTGACTAAGAGAGGGTAGAGGAGCTGACAGTGTGGGATCCAGAGGGCACTTTCAGAATGAGCCAAGGATTACAAGGTGGTTGCTCTGACATGCTAGAAAGACCTACAGTTCTTCAATACCAAAATTTCCCTTCACTTTTTTTTCAATTTTTAGTTTTTGAGGAAGTTTAGGATGTCTCCTCTGACCAGAAATCATTTATCATTTACAAATCCTGGCTAAAATCCTGCCTCTTAGATTTGTTCAATAACCCAGCGCTGCCATCACACCCTGCAGTTAGGAAAGGGTTCTGAGGCTTTCAGATTGAGAGAGGAAGACTTTTTTCTGACACTTAACCCTTCAGCTTGGAGAATGGCAGTTTGAGCAGGCAGGAAGTCCAGAGTGGTGATGCAGGAAAGGCAGGAAGTAAGGATAAGCAAGCTTTTCAAGTTGGCCAGCAAAACCAGTTGTGTCCACTCTTCTATGTAAAGCTCATCTGGTCACAGAAAGGCTGAGGAGGGAAGGGAGCCTCACTTGGCCTCCATCTCCCATGCCATGCACTCCATAATGACTCTAAGGTGGGGAGCACAGGTATCTAAGTTCTCACCATCACACACAGCCTGGTTCTGTAGCATCCTCTTCTCTACCTCACCCTGAGCAATGAGCTCTGAGATTGAAGGGAAGTAAAAGACAGGAGCTTAGAATAGACCCAGATGTCAACAGGCTCCCATACACTGGAATAAGGTGCCAGGAGACATATGCTTACATAACTTAAGGAGAAAATTGGGGGGAGTCATTGTTAACCAGCCAGATCAGCAAGAATCCTATCAGGCCTGACTCTAGTGCTTTACCTTCATCCATCCAAATCCTCCCCATTCTTGGGCTCCCAGGTCCTTTCCTCATCAGTTCCTTTGTCTTGATCATTTCATGGGGCTTTACCAAGGATCCACATCGTTCCCTTGCTCCATTTTATTAATGCCTACAATTGTACTGGTAGTTACTTTCATTGGTGTACATAAATTGTTCCCAACTTATGCTATGTAGAACCTTCCTGATGTCCTTTTAATTCACAAAAATTCAAGTATAGTGAGAAGGAATTTTAATACATATTGGCCACATACATGGCTCCCCATTATCTGAAAATAGAACATTCTCATGAACCCTTTCATAAGCTGAAATGATGTAAAGCCAAACACAATTACCATTTCTTATTTATACAGAAAAATTTTGAGCATTTTCTGACCCAAAAAATAAACTACCAAATCAACACATCAAACCTAAAATACACTAACATAGAGTAAAAGCAGGAGTGAGATGATAAATACACAGCCTTCAGAAGGCAAGGGGAGGAGCTTGGTGTGGCTGCTCTTGGTGCCAGGGAGTGTGGGTTGCCTCTAGAAAGCCTGCAGCAAAATTAACACCGAACAAATGCTATTTCACTTATGTCAAAAAAAATGAAAATCCTCTTCAGATTTCTTTTGGTTAGAGAAAATGGGCTAGAAGTAAAAGCGGCATGACATGAACTTACTAAATGCAAGGAATACCTATTATATTCATTTTTTAAATAGGAAATCTAAAATACACAATTTAAGAAAACAGGATACTCAATGAATTTACTTGAAAGATGCTAAACTTTCAAGACTCAAACTTAAAACCTACATATATTCACTTGGGCTTGGGCAAGTCACTTGACTGCCTTATACTCCAATATTTCTAAGGCCCATGGGTAAAACATGTCTGCCCCAAGAAGGGGATACTCAGGGCCTTGGAGGTGATTGCTAAGAGCAAACAGAATAGTCAGAGAAGAATACACATGTGAAGATTTTACAAAACATGACTTGGGTATAAATGTATAGGGGAATCATGAATACATTATTTTGATGCAAGGAATTTTAATCCTATTTGTCATGGTTAGGGACAAGACTTTCATAAAATGTTCAGGTTAACCAAGTATTTTTTTTTTAATATATATTTTTATTGGTATTTATGTCTTTTACATTTTGTATTCCCCTTGGGTAGCCCACCACCAATTCACCCGTGATCCATCTCCATGGTCCCTTGTGTTCTTTTCTATTCCATTTTGTGCCCTTTTCCTTCCCTCACTCAGCCTCCCTCCTCCCCCGCCACTGATTGTCGCTCTCCCACCCGGCCTCCCTATAGTCCTGTTATAAGTGAAACCATTCGATATTTTTCTCTTTCTTTCTGGCTTATTTCACTGAGTATGATCCCCTCTAATTCCATCCATGTCGCTGCAAATTGCATGTGTTTATCTTCTTTCCATGCTGAATAAGTATTCCATTGTGTATATGTACCACATCTTCTTGATCCAATCATCTATTTTTGGACATCTGGGTTGCTTCCATACCTTTGCTATTGTGAACAGTGCTGCAATGAACATACGGGTGCATGTATCCTTTCGGATTAGTGTTTTTGTATCCTTTGGGTAAATTCCCAAAAGTGGGATTGCTGGGTCATATGGAAGCTCCAT